>JAHWFP010156030.1:21009-38113 GCA_023313725.1 Lithobius niger
CCATGCACGTAGAGTGGGAGAGTGCATTTTCAATGCGGGCGCGAGGAGGGGAGAAGTGGTTTTCCGTTTAGTCTTTCTTTTAGCCGGCCTCCGAGATTACTATAAAGATTAGTATATCATTATCACTGCAAAAGTTACCCTGTTCGCCAATTGAATTTCGCTAACGATATATGATTTGACGTTAACGGTAAATGATTTGCTGTTAATGGTAAATAATTTGCTGTTAACAAAAATGCCAAGATTTGCCTTAGTTTTCCAGCACTTTCCACTAATTTTGGTTGTAGTTTGAAAATTAGGGTTAACCATTTCGTAAAAATTTCAAGTTTTTCAACTGTATTCCAGTACTGAAATTATTTCACGGATAGTTTACTATTTCAGTGTTTTATAAAGTAAATTGGAAATAAGCCATCAGGCAAAACCATACACTAGAAAATTACTAGTTCAAGTAAGCCATCATCATTCGAGTTACGCCAGGTTTCATCGGGTGACGAGACCGGATTCGAACTACTGCAAACCACTCCATCATCAGACCACTGCCATACCGCCTCTGCCAGAGCTTTTTAACAGAGCTTTACCACTGCCAAACACTTCTTGTTCCTTATTAGAATCATCTTTATAAACTTCTGGCTTTAACAAATCCCAATTTATCCTGTAGGTTGCACTAAGTTCCAACCAACTCACACGGATGACCAGGGACGGTGGAAGCTTAAATGAAGTGACACGGGTACGGCATAAAAAAATTAATGCGAAAACGGAGAAGCCATCTTGAACAGTTTGCCAGATGAGGGAAAAAATATCTGTAAATTGCACACAAAAATCTGTAGACATATAAAAATGAGAATTTCGCATTCCTCATGTGATTTAATTTCATTTGCGATGCACAGTTATTAAAAAAAAGAAGTGTTACCACTGATCTGTATACACAGAACGGCGCGTGTTTCGCTTCTTTGAAGTGCTTTAGCGCTGCATGAGAGAACCGCTTTCGTGTATAGGGCAGCGTTAAGTGACGTCATATGGCCTACGTGATAGCATCTGGAGGGCATAACTACAAGGGGCACTAGATTAAAATGTAAGGGAAAACAACGGTATTTCTAGTCAAGAAAGTGCTTTGATAGCGGATTTCTTAGGCTTCAAAAACGTTGTTTTCTCCAACAACAAAAATCGCGCGTTACAGGCTTAATAAATCCAGTCTAATAGCATTGTATTCAGTAAAACGACCTTCTTTTCGCCCTCCAGTGCCCCTTGCAGCTAACCCAGTTACTGGCTCCACCATAGAGTTATACACAATAATACTACGTTATGACACTGCTCTATTGCTAGAGCGCTTTTAGTTTAACCTGTAAGTTAAAATGGAGGCCACGGACGAAAAATAAAAATTTAGATACATAAATTTGAGTAAAACATTCTTGGTGTCTGTAAAATTTGTGAACAAAGACTTATCTGTGGATATGGCAACGCTGATTTTTAATAACGAGCGGAGGAGATTGCTTGTAAATAATGACGATTCGATTTTTCGTTTCGTCGAAACCGGAAGTGTTCGCAATTAGTTCATTTTACGCAACATAAACAACGTTGTCGTTCGAATTAGTTAAGTGTAGAAAGTGTAAGTTTTCACACCTTATTAAAAAAAAAGAATTGTTTTAATATTTACCTGAATTTTATTCACGAACAGAAAAACAGGTTAATCAGAACGCAATGTGCAATATCAGGTTTACTTACGGCGCAAAAGTGGATCGGCTGTTGCCCAACAGCCGCACCGCGTCCACCGGCCTTGCGGATGACTGCAAAAATCTGTCTGTCTACAAACAGATGTTCTCATAAAACACTTGTCCTTTTTTTTATTCCCTTATCATTAGCGCAAGTTTGTTCCTGCATCGTTAACAAAAAAATTCCCCACACTTCAACGTATAAAAAGTAATAGGCGATAAGGCGCTGCAAATAGAGACAGACCACCGAGTAACATAAAAAAAAATCGCTGATAACTAACTACCCAAGTATGGGGGTAAAACAAAAAGAAAAACAAATATGTAATAATTTTAAAAATGAAAGGCATTCGACCTTAATGGAATGCAGTTTTTTTCAGGATGACATTTTCTATAGAACGTTAGCCTTTCGTAAAAAAATAGTAATTATAAGGGAAAAAAAGGAGGCTAGATCAATATTAGGCTTACGACCACCTGCGTGGGCGAAGTAAGTAGCGTTCAACAGCGTACCTCTCTTTATCAGCAGCAAGAGGATTTTTTCTTTTTTACCAGTTGAGAGAAAATGATAAAAGTATAGAGGGAAACGTCTCCGAGATGCCGTTCTAATCACTCCTTTTTAGGTGCCTTTTAAATAGTTAGATTCAGTCTATCCACCGCTACGCATTAGACTACAGTAGATTGGACCGATTTTCATGATCTTCTTACATTATAAACCAAATTAAGTCTCATAGCAGAAATGAAGCAACCGCAACGACCCCCGGAAGGGGAACAATGAAAACGTGCGAGTGTGTCAATTCTTTGGCTTGAAGTTGAAACTGGGACGTTGTTGCCCTGAAAAGAAGTTGAAATTGGCACATTGTTGCCTCGACTAACAATTTGCTCTAACAATTATCCTTCTAACCAAACACCGTGGTAATCTCAAGGGCAAGTATTACATGACGTCATGCACACTTCTTTTTCACACGGTACGCATCGCTTAAGCCACAGCGAAAGAATGGGAGTGGGGGGGGGGGGGAGAAGTGAGCTGTTACCATTAACCATACGATCACGCATTAACTCAACCTAAAAGAGAATTTCTGGGGGTGTTTGCTATTAATTCAAATAACCATCCACATTCAACTACGTATAGCAAAGAGGAGGAAGGGAAGGAAACCAAGAGGAGAGGGAGAGGACGGGATAAAAGGAGGAGGGGAGAGGGGAGGGAGAGGATTGGCGGAAAGGGGGAGTGTTACACAAACAAAAAATCGACTGTTGCAGTGAACGATCAGGCAGCACCGAGCAAATACTGGGAAACAACCAGGGGTCAAACAAATCCCCGGGTGAAGCCGGGTACGATGCTGGTATCTGATAAATAGAAACCAATAAACAAAGAAACACAATGGATCTAAGCAGTGGTGCCCACGGGGGGGGGGGGGGGCGGGCGTGAGGAGCATAGTTTTCACGACTGGCTGGCCTGGGGCTGGGGAGAGGTGGAGGGCGCAAACAATAGACCAGCCACTCGTAATTTTCAAAGTCTAATGTGTTAAATGGGAAATACATCATCCCAATAAATCGCCAGAAAGAATTTCTTGGGCGAGCGAGTGAAGAGAGCAAGGTCGAATGCTGGACTGAATTTGGACTTTGCGTCTCTGTTTGTCTGTTTGGGTCACGATAACGTTCGCAGTTACGGTCTAATTTGGTAGCCCCAAGCACTACACGAAAACCACGAACCTATTTGCCATAATACACCTTAGTGAAAAGACTTTTAGTGTGAAGAATGCAGAATGCAGAAAACACAAAAGTGGCAGCAACCAAAAACACACTATAACTGATAGTTTCACACGTTTTGAAATAATGCGGTCGCTTATATTGTCGTTTATGCACCAAATCCCGCGCGTCGAGGCAGAGCTACCCAGATGCGTTAGCCGCAAAGGTTAAGTTTGGATTCGCTCCCAGAACACTGGGCAGAAATCACATAATTGGAGCACTGGGAAGAAATCATATAGGCGGAAATCATGTAAAATTTTGAATAAATTTCACAACACTACGGAAAACACTTGTCTTGTAGCGTCTCTCGCTCGGCCGACTAATTGTGTTCTTTACATTCGTTAAAATTCGCTAAATTCGGCGCAAAAAAAGTGGAAACGTACGCGTAGGGATTAAAGGTACATTCCTCCCTGTTGCCTTTTCTGTACGGCTCAGTTTGGCAACATTAGTTCAGTCGCGTGTAAATGTTGTAGAGGCAATCATTTTTCCTATTTTTCGTTATGGCATTCGCTCTATAAGTCTAACCTATGGCTATGTCGCAAAAGCTATTTGGCGCAGGATGCTCGATATTAGTGAGAAGTTACGTCCGTTTAACTGGGAAGAAAAATTACGACCTGGTAAATGTGCGGCCATCAAGTGGTAGGTAGTTGTGCCAAAATCGGTATTTTGTGCTTATTTCTTTGTTAAATTTCATAATGATGAGCAAAGGACCTGTATAGAGCAGTGACACAACGTAGTATTATTGTGTATAACTCTATGGTGGAGCCAGTAACTGGGTTAGCTGCAAGGTGCACTGGTGGGGGAAAAGAAGAGCGTCGTACTGAAGCCAATGCTATTAGACTGGATTTCTTAGGCCTATAACGCGCGATTTTTGTTGTTGGAGAAAACAACGTTCTTTTAAGACTAAGAAATCCGCTCTCAACGCACTGTCTTGACTAGAAATGCCGCTTTTTCCCCTTATATTTTAATCTAGTGCACCTTGTAGCTATGCCCTCCAAATTGTATCTCGTAGCTAAAATGACGTCACATGACGCTGCTCTATGCAGCATTCGTTATATCAGTGCTTAGAAATGTTCAGAAGGAAACAAGGCTCATAATGTGTACAAGCGTCAATTTCCGGCGAGATAGAATGATAAAAAAAAAACAACCTTGCTTTACAATTTCACTTTAAAATTTATATGATTGTGTGATTGGTTGCCTTACCTTAGTTCGGAGTCGACCACCCTGAAGTGGTCCGTGGGCGCCGCCATCTTGCACGTACCCGTGAAATGCCAACTGGCGAACGTGAACCGATGCAAGAAACACGTCCAGAATTCGTCCGAATCCTTGACAAATCCTTCGCAGCCGGGAATGTGTCCTGTCTTGACTAACTTTGCGCCGTATTTTCTGAAGGCTTTGCTTTCGCCAATCGACAAGGCGATTCGGATTGCTGTGAAAGACAAATTGAAATGAGATTAAGTTTGGATTCTTTCGTCAGCTGAAATGTTCAGACTCGACAGTGAAATTTCGTATTTGGAGGATGCGACAATCGAATTTGCGAGAGGATGACGTAACACCAAAACTACACGAAAAACGCAGCGTGAAGAAAATAATCTGATTGTATAGAGCAGTGACACGACGTAGTATTATTGTATATAACTCAATGCTGGAGCCTTAATGGGTTAGCTACAAGGGGCACTGCAGAGAGAAACAGAAGGGCGTCATACTGAAGCCGATGCTGTGAAGAGTGATTTCTAAGACCTAACATGCGCGATTTTTGTTGTTGGAGAAAACAACGTTATTTTAAGCCTAAGAAATCAGCTATTTCGTTGTTTTTCCCTCCATTTTTATGTAGTGCACCTTGTAGTTACTCCCTCCAAAACCCATACTGGTGCCAATCTGGTGCCAATATGGCGGCAAATATCACTGCTGTATACAATATAGAATTTGATTTGATCGAATTAAGAGCTTGGCTTGCCTCCTTAAAGGTACCTATTCACCGAAATGACAGGTTGCAGCATCTAGCGCCGTTTACGATTATTTAGTTCTATGTAGCACTTGATTTCAACAAGCGAAGGAATGCGCAAAGAAATTTCTTTTTACACGACAAACGAGGAACGTGTCTCCTTAATTATTCAATGTAAAGTTGGTGCGTCCACATGCACGAGAGAGCTAGCGGTCAAGGTTAACGATAGCACTGTCACTTGATGGTGCTTATCTAGCATTTCAAAATCTGCGTTCCAAAACGATCGATATATAGAAAAAAAGCGCCCATCTACGATGTTGTTAGACTTATCGTTACTGCTTGCTTCCTGGTGCACGTGGGTGCACCAACTTCACACTCAATAATTAAGGAGCCTCGTGGCTTGTTTGTTATGTAAAAAGAAATTTATTCGTGTGTTCCTTCGGCTGTTGAAAGTAAGGGTTAGACAAACTACTTAGTGCAAATGGCTATTGATGCTGCACCTGTCATTTTTGGTGGCAATCCCTCTTTAATGTGTTAACGATTTAAGTTTAGGAGAGATCGGGACAGAATTGGAGGAACCCAAAGAACTAAAGATACTTGGTAGGACAAGAAGGACCAATACGCTTTTTTCCGGGTTACAGAGTTACTTTCGGTCCTGACAACCGGTTAATACTCAGCATGGCTGAGGGAACTTTTTTTAGTTTATTTTTAAAAATTAATTTCCTTGAGCCTTAAGTCAGCCGAAGCAACTTTACGCTTGTATGGCTGAACCGGCTCAATTTTGAACATTACCAGACTTTTAGAGGAGAAGAGATGCCAACCCGGGAAACCTCCGATCATCGTCGGGCCGAAAGATTGTCCAGAATTGGCCAGAATAGTTCCCATAGCCGCTGAGGGAGCATGGTAGCCTCTCACGCTACCCTGGCCGGCAGTCCTGGCGGGGGCTTTGCCAAGGTTCCGGTTCGACCAGATCCGCAAACCTCCAGCAACCAGGATGAGCTCTCTCACAACTCAGTCACGATGACCCCAACTGACGTCTAAAAAACCGCGATTCGAGTAAATCAAAAACCATGGACTGCCACGTTGTGAAGACAGTTGTTTAAAGGTCTTTGTAACCAGGTGAGCCCACCTAACCAGCCTCGATTAATAATTACAAACAAAAAAAGTCAAGTTTTTCGTAAAAAATGGGTTATATGATTGAAGTTTCACTTTTTAATTTAAATAATCAAATGTAGAATTGAGAAAGTTTCATCTGTTTTAAGTGCTGTTGTCTTTTTCAAATGAAAAATATTCTTAAAGCACAACACCACTAAACAGATGGATTTTTTTTGGAATTGTAGATGTGATTATTTAAACTAAAAATCATCAATACTTATTCGTGTACATTTTAAAATAACAAAGCTAGTTAATGATGCGCTGTTGTGCCATTTGAAGTGATAAAAAAAAACGCCAAGCTCTTTAGCCTAGTTAATCTTGCCGAGAGTACTTCGAAGGTTGAATAGAAATTTTGAAAATTGCTTACTGCGCAATTTTCAGTCGTTTAATTCAACGTTTCAAGTCTTGGTTTGCAGTCGGTGGGTGCACGAAACTGCACCAAAAATTAAAAAAAAAACATGGTTAAGTACAAGCCTGCAATTTTCACAACTGTCTATTCCAGTTCACACCAATTATTTAAAGTGCATTCATCATTTTGCAACGTGGTGACCTTGTAGGAGAGAATCAAGGTCACTCGTTACGCTCACCCAGTTTAACGGTTTATTATCATTCCTAGTGTTTCCGCGTATAGTTAATTAATATCTGGAGTACCTTTTTCCTACACGCTAGGTAACATGACTGTAGTTAGTTAGATGCCGCCATATTTTATAAGGCTTATTTTGTTGCATCATCACCAGGGCAGCGTCCCTCAGCTCGAAGTGTGGCAATGTGCAACATCGTAGCTGGTGGAAGAAAGGCATGAGTGACCAGACGCTTCGCGCTCAGTGACGGAATAAACCATATTTTGGACCTCATGGATTGGCATGATTAACATTACGTACGAGCTGGAGTGAGAACAACCAACATTACACATTTGGTGCCCGAACAGGGACTCGTAATTAGGCCTATATTTTTGTTTGTTTAGTATTGATGCTAGCGAATAAGGCTGTACCGATTCTCGGCCAGCAGAGCACGATCGGCAATGCTCGGTACACCGAGCAATGACGTCCATTTAACCGAGCCGAGCAGCGCGTCTCAGGTCTAGTCTTGGCACGCGATCCTGGGGCCAATGGACCTTGAATGCAAGCTTCAGTTTATCGGATTCAGTTCGATGATTATGGTCTATGCATCTTCTGCAGGAAGATTGAACGATTGTCACAGAATTCAGTACAGGGAACTAAACTTGCAGGTAATTCGTACAGATTAACAATTTTATTTATGCTGAAACCTGAAAAAAATTAAGAAACTTACCTTCATTAAGAAAAACCTCTGTGTTATAGTGTCAACAGCACTCATTCACTTATTTTGAATGGTCAATTGTTAAAACTTTTATTAGCTTAAAATTAATTTAACTCATAATAAAAATGACTTGTTGGGTTATAATAATGGTTGTTAATGCAGGTTTAATTGGCCACATTAGATATGTCCATATGTCATAAATTTCAGTTTACTGAAACTAATAGTAGCCTGTGGTTGCTGCTATAGCAGGCTGTTTTAGTACAAAATTGTTCTGTCTAGAACCTGCGTGGCATTTAGCGAGTGCTGATTACGGGTATGCAGCAGGTGTGTATGGGGCAAGGTAGCCTAATGGTTAGCACGACCATTTCATGTGCAAGCCTCACCTCAGCCACCCCTGGTATTTTAGGGAAGAGAAGGGCCCTGTGATGCCTCGTGATCGAGTCGACTGTGGCATGTAAAAGATCCTAGGAATTTCCGATTGGAATTACCTAGCAAAATTGTCCCTTTCTCCTTCTGGCGCCATGGCTTCGGCTGGGAGCGCGGCAAACTTACAGCTGCCGGTGTGAAAAATGTAAAAATTTGCAAGTGGTAAAAAAAAGGGAAAAATATAAAAAATACGAGTGATGGTGCGAAAAAAAAAGGCAAAACGCACTAAAGAAGTAAAAAAACAAAAACAATTATCCGTCTTCATTTTGGGCCCGGAATTACGTAGGCTGTTCCCTGGGATTACTAAAGCTGCTCGGTCTGCTCGGCAGCACTGATCGGCTTGGTTATGCTCGGTGTACCAGGCATTTTTTAAGCGCTCGGCTCGGGATCGGCTCGGCAGGAAAAAATGTGCTCGGTACAGCCTTACTAGCGAATACTCACAAATCAGAGTTATAACTCAGCTAAAACCGGTCAAACACACAAAATAATTTTTCTAAGCAGTGGAGAAATCAGAAAATCACAGGTAAAAATTCTTAGCGCCCTGTCGGTTAGAGTGGCACGAAAAAAATTAAATTTTCGAAATTCGAAATGTCATAGCGCGGAAAAGTTGACTTTTAGCATTACTGCCACACACAACAATTTTCATCACTCTGGGGTCATATCCTGAGGTGCCATTACGGCCTTCAAGTTTAACATTGTAGCTGGTCAATGAGCGGTACGGCGAAAAAGGCAAAACTGATGATTTGATTGGCTTAAAATTTAATTTTAACATTATCTCATTTGACATTCTCAGAAACCACATACACAATGATTTAATTTTTGTTCAAAACTATGGGTATAATTTAACATCAATAGCCATTACAGCCCATTTTGACCCATAACCTAAAATTCACGAATTAAAAAAAAAATCCTTGAAATTGTGGTTACCTTTTAGTCTTCTGTACAGCCGTACCGGCTGAGAAGACTATTGCAACGACTTTGTCCGCCCGTCCGTCGCTTTTTTTCAACTTCGCAACGGTTCCAGATACTGACGACCATTGTTTACAACGTTAGATTCAGTGTGAAGTTAGTTAAATAACATGGCAAATTAAAACATCGTTACTTCCTTATAGCTAATAGAATTTTTCGACGTAACTAAATTAAATAATAACATTTGATCGTCGATTTAAAACCTAAGGTAATACTCAATAAAACAAATGGATTTTAGCTTCGTTTAAATAGTCTCGTCGCGTTGTTGCATGAATGAATAGGCTTACCGTCGAACCAAATACTCCATTAGGCCTATCTGCTACTTACGAAATTCAAACTGCATTTTTAAAATTAGGCCTAAAAATGAAAATTAGGCCTAAAATCATGTTACCATGGCAACGTCAAGTTGCTACGAGTTACTGTTGGCTCCATCAACAGCGTCTCTGTCGTCACTTCCCTACTACCACTGATCTATATAGGCGACGTTGCGCGTTACGTTGTAACACTGTAACTGTGTGCCTGTAGGCGCACCGTGTTGCAAAAATGAATAGGCTTACTATACAATCCATATCTCCGTTAGCTGCTCTTACGAAATTAAAACTGCTGGTTAAAATTAGCCCTAAAAGCTGACAATTATGCCTAAAATGTAAAATAGGCCTAAAAGCTAACACATTTTTAACCGACAATTGTGATGGTTACTGCTTTTAGATTAGTATAATAGAGATAGCTAGCTGTTGTAGTGCATGATAGAGGTGTGCGCCTCAACACTGGAAGTGGAGGAACTGTACAGAAGACCGGTGCGACTAGGCAGTCGCTGTAGGAGCTTGTCATGGTTTCTGATATTATCAAACAAGAAAATGTTAAAATTTAATTTTAAACCAATCAAATTATCCCCAACTTTTTCGCGGTTCCGTCCATTTAGGTACAATGTTGAACTTGAAGGCCATTGTGGTACCTCAAGACGTGACCTCAGAGTGGTGAAATTTTTTGTGTGTGGGTAGTGATTCTAAATGATAACTTTTCAACCATTTCGAATGACAGCCACTGTCACGTTTCGAATTTCGAAAACTAACGGCCAGTGTGATCTGGTGAACTGGTTCTACCCCAAACGCTCCTATAAGCCTATCCAACGCTTGGTACCAATGATTCACATCGCATATGTGTTTTACCACTTGTGATGTACACATATTCACTCACACAGGATTTCTATGCCAACCATGAATTTTGGAATAATTTCTACAATGATGGCTGCTGCAGTTCGCGCATACCTTCTAATAGTCTCGGTGCGTCGTCTGGGTGACTGAGATATTTGGGATCGACAATTGGAGCTTCGGAGGGGTCGTCGCTGACTAGCGTTACTTCTCCTACACTTTTTGGCCGAAGAAGAATAGGAAGCAACGTCACAGCATCTTTGGAATCATCTAAGACGAAGGATTTGTGGTATTCCTGCAAAAAAATGAATAAGTAATAACTGTTAAGCTTTTAGCAATTTGAGTGAGTGAGTAGTCTGAATAAATACTGATGGATGCAAACCTATTTACGTTGCCTTTAGTACTTAAATGTCAGACAGCCTGAGCCAGGGGCGGATTGGGAGGGCCTTGCTGCGCCGCGCGGGTGGGGATGGGGGGTCGGGGGGACGGAAGTAGCATATTTTTAAGAGATCTTCGTGAATTCCAAACGTTTTCCAACAACGAGATGAAATTTTCATACATTTCAAACCAAATTATTTTTTTTAAAGAAGAACCTCCTGTAGTTTGGGGAAGGGGTGGGGGGGAGCTTCCATGACTCATCATCACATTCGAAAGAAAACAATGTGAATTTAAAACGTTTACCTGCAACTTAAGAGATGAAATTTTCATACAAATGCATTTCAAATTTAAAAAAAAAAGCGTTTTTAGCGCCCCTTGACCACTTCTGTTCACCTGCCCGGCGAAGTCCCTAGGCCCTTATGCTTCTTTGAAATAATGGTCCCCTGTGGCTGATGGGGGGGGGGGGGCAAAGCCTTGTAAGCGAGCTTATTTTTAAAAATCACCGTGATTTTGAAACGTGTTCATGCAACCAAGGAAATCCAATTTTCTCACGAATCTTCATTTCAAATTTAAAAAAAAATCATTTTTTTTTTTGTGTGAAAGGGCCTCCTAAAGGGAGGGGTATTCCTGGGGCCTTCCCGGGCGGGCCAATCCGACACTAGCCTGAGCCGGGAATTATTGACCCCACGACGTTTGAAACCGAATGCCGAAGTCCTACCGCTGTGATGTCAGTATGGCTCAACGGTATAGGACTTCCGCAACCGGTTTCAAAGATCGTAGGTTCATTTTCCTGCTGTCTGACGCGAAAAGTCCAAAAGGAAAAGTAAATAGGTTTGCATCTGTCTATATTTAAACATGCAGCACGTGCCAGCACCCTACAACAGCTATAGAGCAGCGTCAAGTGACGTCATATTGGCTACGAGACACCATTTGGAGGTAATAGCTACAAGGTGCACTAAATTAAAATGTAACGGAAAAAACGGCACATCCAGTCAAGACAGTGCTTTGAGAGCGGCGTTCTTAGGCTTAAAAGAACGTTGTTTTCTCCAACAACAAAAATCGCGCGTTATAGGCTTAAGAAATCCAGTCTAATAGCATTGGCTTCAGTAAGACGACCTTCCTTTCTCCCTACAGTGCTCCTTGCAGCTAACCCAGTTACTGGCTCCACCATAGAGTTATACACAATAATACTACGTCGTGTCACTGCCCTATTGCGCAGAATCTTTAGTTGATCTTTAGTGAATATTCAGTTGACGTTTAACCCTTTTGGAATATTGGATACAAGTTACGCGAAGAGAGTGCGGATTTAGTTTGAAGATAGCGGGTTTGAGCAGTTGTATTCGACCACAATAAGTTTATCGGGATGTCCTTAACACAGTACGGCAAATAGAGGAAGACGATTGCCCTTGTGACGTTAGTTAACAGCACGTCACATAACTTGGGGGGTCTGCCCGGAATTTCCTGGGAAATCTTTCCAACAGCCGTGCTTTTACAGAAGCCCTCCTTATCCATAGGCCATGCTTCTGGATAAATGATTTATCTTATTGTCAAGGGGCTGGCAAGAAAGGGCGCATTTGACTAAACATTGGCGTAGTTAGATAGCTGTCTGCGTGGCACTGTCACCATTACACCGATGCGTTCATCATTGTATTGCACTCGCGAGGAAATTTTAGCTGTGAGAACGTATTGCGTGTATGCCCTTACCGTCCATAAACGTCAAAGAGACTATACCTCTTTATTTTTCGCGATGATAGGCAAGCTGGTAAAAAATTGGGACAATAAATGAATGTACGTTTTACCTCCGAGAAAATGGATGGCGTTACGCCTCCGTCCGTAAACATGGAAACTTCGAGAGCAGGGTGTTCGGGAGATTCCGTTTCGTCTCCGAGCCGAGATCGGAAGAAAGCGATGCCTTCTACGCCGTTGTTTGATGTAAGAGGGCCTGTAAAGATACAAATTGGAATGGATTTTAGAAGAAATGCTAGCACAATAAATAGCTAAATAAATAAATACATAAAAAACATTATCGCGACCCTATAAAATTTCACTGTCAAGAGACGGTTTTCACTTTTGCGGAAATCTTACGTTAAAAATTAAGCTATGAAAGCTTTAACGTAAGTAGGAAAAATGCGACTTGTGCTACAAATTAGTCCAAGCATGTGTCACCTCGCAAGCAGTTTAAGTTTAAACGACTTCAAAGAGTGAAAAGAATTTTAGTTCTCACGCTAAGGCCGAGTGGAGCAGAAATTGCGGTTCTCGCCTCCCGGGTCCACATCAGTTCTTGCGTGTGCCGAGGAGTTACTGTGTTTTAGCATTGCTTTGGCAAAATAAAATTTTGTTACCGTAATGTTAAAGCAACTGGAGCCAGGAAGGAAATACACAGCTTCTCTCCTAGACAACCTTGTAACATACGATGGAATAGGCCTATAAGCGAAAGTTGCAACATGCCACGTCATATGAATGTGTACGCAAATGCTGCTGCAATCCACCAGATTAGCGTACGTATGTACATCAAGAATCTTATACACATTAGCGTGCTATTTTTCTTAAACAACTAAAACCATGCAAGAAAATGAACTATTTAAAAGGAAAATAGACAAAATGTCACTCAGTTAAGTAATAAAAAAAAATAGACCGCACAAACAATTTTACTCAAATCGCAACGTTTCAAAGATTGGAACCGTTATCAAGCCGAAAGAAAAAAAAACACATTAAATACCGAAAAGCGTCGTCAAAACATGCTGCAACATTGCGCTCTGAGCAAAAATGTTTGTGTGTTACAGGGCAGTAGCTAGGATTTTTTTCCGGGGGAGGGGGGCAACCTGGTAATTTACCTTCCCCCACCAAGACTAAAGAAAAATACAGTCCAAAACTCTTAAACTAGGCTACAGCATAAACGATAAAAGAAATTGAACTCTAGGAATCATGGACTGAACTGGGAAATCTCCGATATAGCAGGGAGGGGGGGGGGGGCAAACGATTGCCAGAAATAGGCAGAATTATTTTTCGTAGATGCCGAAATCTGTTAGGGACTTCCCCAGTGTCCCCTTTCTGCTTGCCGTCGTTGTTAAACTATGATTGGTTCGTTTCAAACAACTAGGCTGAGCAGCGTAACCCTTCAGTCACCGTAACTACATTAAACTAAGGACTCCAGAAAACATATTTCACATAAAGGTATATTTTTCAAGGTTTAATATGTGATAGAATAAATATCTGGGCTGTTTTTCCCAACATGCTACGGAGTACAACAGTACTGAGTACGTTGAGGGGCTACTGGAGGGTACCCCATTTATAAAATTTGGCCTATATTTCTGTGATTAGGCCTGTATTTGAGTAATTTGGCTTGCAATTCTGTGATTAGGTCTGCATTTGAGTAATTAGGCCTACAATTCTGTGATTAGGCCTGTATTTGAGTAATTTGGCTTACAATTCTGTGATTAGTTCCGCATTTGAGTAATTAGGCCTACAATTCTGTGATTAGGTCTGCATATGAGTAATCAGGCCTGTATTTGAGTAATTTGGCTTACATTTATATGATTAGGTCTGCATTTGAGTAATTAGGCCTAGATTTGTGTGATTAGGCCTGTATTTGAGTAATTTGGCTTACATTTATATGATTAGGTCTGCATTTGAGTAATTAGGCCTAGATTTGTGTGATTAGGCCTGTATTTGAGTAATTTGGCTTAAATTTATGTGATTAGGGCTGCATTTGAGTAATTAGGCCTACATTTGTGTGATTAGGCCTGTATTTGAGTAATTTGTCTTACATTTATGTGATTAGGTCTGCATTTGAGTAATTAGGCCTGTATTTGAGTAATTTGGCTTACATTTATGTGATTAGGTCTGCATTTGAGTAATTTGGCCTACATTTGTGTGATCAGGCCTTGATTTGACTACTCATGCCTACATTTGTGTGATTAGGTTTATATTTTGAGTAATTAGGATTAGATTTGTGTGGTTAGGTCTACATCTGAGTAATTAGGCCCACATTTGTATGATCATTTCTGTATTTGAGTAATTTGGCTTACAATTGTGTGATTAGGCCTACGTTTCAGTAATTTGGCCTACATTTGTGGGGTTAGGCCTATAGTTGAGTAATTAGGCCTACATTTGTGCGATTACGCTGTGCATGAGTACTAAAGCCTACATTTGTGTGATTAGGCTTATGTATGAGTAATTAGGCCTACATTTGTGTTATTAGGCCTGCATTTGAGTAATTGCAACAGTGAACCCAAGCCATGTTTAGGTATCCAGGAAGGCCAATCCAGCCCTAGTACGTGATACTAACTAATCCTGGCGTAACTTACACCAGTCTAACCATGTTATCATGCTGTCCCTTTTGTTGTCGCATTATGGTTTGCTTCTCTTGGGGGCTCAGCGTTTGATTGCCCTTAGTTTCTGTGAACAATGCATGTCATAATATTTCGTTTGTTACTAATAACCGACATTACGTTTCGTATTGACGGATGATCGCCCTTACAAAGAATGATCACTACCGCCCCTTTCCTTTGAATACGAAGTGATCAGAAATCGCAAGTAGCACCTCTGCTGCCCTCTAATCACTACTGGCTGAATTAGTATCTCTTCCTAAAAGCATAGTTACAGGTTCCTCTCCTAAACCTCCCAAACGTGAAAAAGATTCTGGGGATTTTCCTAGCAAAATTGTCCCTTTCCGTTCCGAGATAACCTTAGCAGTAGAATAGGACGTTAATTCGACGATTACAACCTTTACAACAACCCTAATTTTTTTTTTGAACAGGTGCGTTATTTGCAAAACAAAATCGGTAATACACCCCTCACCAGTTCTCGTTTTTTCCCACAATTCCATGTTTTCTTTGGTGATGTAGCGAGTTTTGTTGAGTGCGACTGGTTGGTCCAGGTAATACTCCACTCCTAAGACGACCACGTGATCTTGAAGATTCTTGCCTACTCCTGGCAGGTCACTGACGATGGGAACCTGCAAAGAACAGAAATCTCGTTTTAGTTACCGAGGTTAGGAGGATGCCATGGATTTCCGACCATGCAGGCATAACTTCAACTCTTAAAACAAAAGTTTGGAAAATGATTTTAGCTATGGAGTTGAAATTACCTCCATTGGAGAGCTGTAGGAAAAAAAAACGTTTAAAATGGTGTACTTGAATGTCAAAATCGGTAAATCTTTGACGAAGTTATCGAAAATATGAGGTCTACCGATACTGCTATAGCCAATACGCAATTCTTCAGATAGCGTGGTCGGGTATCGGTGCGTTTCTTTTCCATCGAGAAATGTATAGCGAAACACAAGTATGGTGTAAAGTCAACGTCAGTATTAAGCAATACGCACAAACCTAATCCCGGTTGCCTACAAGCTGTTTGACGTTAATTGTGAGCCATACGCATGCTAGAATCATGTTTTGGAACGGGTAAGTCAGCCACCTCAGCTGTGCAATGCTCGCGAGAAGGATTGTCTCACGGTCGCAACGCAACGATAACAACGTGCTGAAATGGTAATCAGTCGCTTAAATTGCAGTCCTTGCTTCACGTGGCACACATAAAACAGTTAAAAATTTTTTTGAAAATATCTTCCTGTGTGTGACCTAAGATCGAGTCATTAAAATAAAACACTTGAATTTTTTTGTCCACTGGACAGAAAACCATCAGCGGACTATAGTGCAGTGACACGACGTAGTATTATTGTATATAACTCTATTCTGGAGCCTTAATAGGTTAGCTGCAAGGGGCACTGCAGAGATAAACAGAAGGGCGTCATACTGAAGCCGATGCTGTGAAGAGTGATTTCTTAGACCTAAAACGCGCGATTTTTGTTGTTGGAGAAAACAACGTTATTTTAAGCCTAAGAAATCCGCTCTTCCGTTGTTTTTCCCTCCATTTTTATGTAGTGCACCTTGTAGTTATGCCCTCCAAAACCCATACTGGTGCCAATATGGCGGCAAATGTCACTGCTCTATAGTCTGTTCCACATTATTTTTTCAGACAACTGACTGTACGACGCCACGTTTTCTTCCACTACGAGTGCAAAAAATCCGTAAACATCCCATTCGTAAACTCTAACAGTAACTTTGTTGAGTGTACAAATGTGATTTCCACATGTTTTTGCACTCTTAGTGCAAGGAAACGAGTCGTCATCCAGTTAGTTTTCTGAAAACATAATGTGGAACAAACTATAGACTAAACAACAGCAACAGCAGATGAAATACACGCGTCAAAAAAAAAAAAGTAAACACAAAAATAAAGTCACCACATTAGAAAACACGGCCAATCCTGCATAACAGGTTATCAATTATACTTTCGATAAAAATGAAATATCAAAACCAGCAGTTACGACCTCTAATGTAACAGAAAAAAAAAAAAAA
>JAHWFP010156031.1:0-46501 GCA_023313725.1 Lithobius niger
ATTGCATTGTATTCAGGTAAAGCTCCGGAACTAAAGCATAAATCAGAAACGATCGTGGCTTTCCTACTGATGACATTGTCATTGAGGTTGTGACACGTAGCCATGCAAAAATCAGTAGACAATGTAGTCTTCCACACTCATCAGTCAAACTAACTGGAAAGCAAGCTAAACAGCCTTAAACATCACGCTGACTTGACTTTTGAGACCAAGTTTTTGAAGAGAAATATGAAAGATGAAGAAAAAAAAATTCTTCCAAGCGCGGAAATGGAACATGTAACGTAAAACTAGACTAAGTCCGAAAAGGAAAAATCCGTTTTACCCTGGTTGGTATCCGTTTCATAATTTGAGACACAATTATTATAATAATTATAATCACAAAATCTGAATACACGAGATATTGAAGAAATATTTTGATGTTGCTCGCGGTTGGATTGTCGGAGACACAAGGTAAGGTTTCAAGTCCTATATTTTCCAAAATATTTTGACTGAATTTAACAAACCATTCTTCACAAATAGAATTTATAGATATGTTTTTATGGCGCAGCTGTATGGCCAAAGATTATACTTTTACCTAAGACTATACTTTGATTTTTGTGTTTTTTACTCCTAAAACTGAATTTAAACCATAATGAAATTAAAGTTTTGAAATAAAATTGAGTTTGCCCATGGGTTTTATCCATCTTACACTGTGAAAACAACTGTTGCAAAATCTTGAAAACTTTGGCTAAGAAAATGAATAAAAGCATGCATGGCACATTGCATGATTTATTGTTATTGTTGCTGTTGTTTTTACTTAAAGGAGCCTACCCCTTAAGAAAAGTATTGTCCAAAGGTATTGCCATACTTTTGCAACAATGGGCTTGTGCATGCGATTTAGAGGATAGTTTTTATCGATTGCTGTCCAAGGAGGTAAAAAATCGTCCGAGGGTGCTTGCTGACCAGGATGTTTTCTAACTCCGAGGAGTGCATTTGATAAACAAGCAGCTGCAGCGACTGCCTAGTCGCACCGCTCTTCTGTACAATTCCTCCACTTCCAATTTTGAGGCGCACACCTCTATCACGCACCAACAGTTATCTCTATTATACTAATATAAAAGCAATAACCATGACGACTGCCGATTAAAAATGTGTTAACTTTTTTAGGCCTAGTTTACATTTTAGGCGTAATTTTCAGCTTTTAGGCCAATTTTAACCAGCAGTTTTAATTTCGTAAGTAGCAGCTAACGGAGATTTGGATTGTATGGTAAATATATTCATTTTAGCAACACGGTAGCCTTCGGGCATACAATTACAGTGTTACAACGTAACGCGCAACGTAGCCTATATAGAGATCAGTGGTAGTAAGGAAGTGACAAGAGAGACGCTGTTGATGAAGCCAACAGCGACTCGTAGCAACTTGACGTTGCCGTGGTAACATGATTTTAGGCCTAATTTTCATTTTTTAGGCCTAATTTTTTTAAATGCAGTTTTAATTTCTAAGTAGCAGATAGGCCTAATAGAGAATTTGGTTCGACGGTAAGCCTATTCATTCATGCAACAATGTGACGAGACTATTGTAAATGAAGCTAAAACCCATTTGTTTTTATTGCGTGTTATCTTAGGATTTCAATTCGACGATCAAACGTTATTATTTAATTTAGTTACGTCGAAGAAGTCTGTTAGCTATAAGGAAGTAACGATGTTTTAACTTACCATGTAATTTAACTAACTTCTCACACTGAATCTAACGATGTAAACCGTGGTCGTCTCTATCTGGTACCGTTGCGAAGTTGAAAAAAGCGATGGACGGTCAAAGTCGTTGCAATAGTCTTCTCAGTCGGTACGGCTGTACAGAAGACTAAGACTGTCCTCAAAATCAATTACACCGGCCCAGCCAAAAGTGTTTTATTACGATACTTTAATCGGTTCTGATATAATTTTTTAACGATTTGACGGTGTTATTTATTAAAAGATGCAGCAATCATGAAGGCGTGTTCAAATAATTACACTGAATCTCTTGATAACGATGTGGGCGCAGCATGACAGTCATTGTTGAAGTCATTGTTGGCAGTCATTGTTGAAGTCATTGTTGACAGTCATTGTTGAAGCATTGTTCGATGACCGGGAGTGGTTAACCTCGCTAAAATCCTTTGACCCCTCTGATGATTTGGCTGTCGCTAAGTCCATTTCATTTTTCCGTGTATTCTTTCTGTTGTGATTCAGGAAGGTTGTGATTTTTTTATTTTGAGGTTGTATTTTGGTATCTTGCGAATTATTTACTTGTTTTATGTTTTATGTGGTTTTTGGGGCAAATAACCTGTATGGTTAACGCTCCGTATTAAATCAACTCAAATCAAATCAATCACTTTTAACTGTTAAAGGACTTTGCGGTGCTCCGTGCTCATACCGATTGCAGCACGTTAAAGATCCTGAATTTTCCTCTTGGATTTCTCCAGCTAAATTGTCCTTCTTGTCGAATAGGCCTGCTCTAAGAAGTGGAGCAGATAACGCGATTTGGGTACAGCAATCTGAAAACGAAAAGAACAACAAACTTTTCACTTATTGGGAGTTGATTGATGTAATAATGTAAAATCAGTTGAGTTAGTACAAGTTAGCAGACATTATACAACTGCGTGTTGTTGATGATCACATGTTTTCTGATGTTTTGCTCTGTACAATGATGTAATCACAAGGTAAGGCTGTCCAACTAAATGTGTATTGCTGCTAAAGACACTCTGAACTATCCGTACGCTGAAAAAAACATGTTTATAACACATTTTAGACAAACTTATAAACTTTATTTTAGATGTTTTTAGCTGAAAAACACATAAAATCGTTTTACAGATAGCATGGTCTGAGCAGAAACCTTCCAAAACGTTACCGGTTACTTAATGTTGCAGGCGTTAAACGCATATAAAATAAAACATTAGCGTTTAATTTGCAATACTTTACAATAATATGCTTAAAACATGTAGCGACAGAACGGTTGGAAATGAAACATTTATGTTTTTTTATTCAACACATGTTTTTTAAAACAGTGTGTAACGAAAACGCTTGTATTTATCACGTGTTACAAAACACACAGTACTGATTTACGATAGAAACACCACTGTTTTATTTTAAGCACTTCCGTAGCAAATGTTTATGCATTTGTTTGTAGTGTTGTAAATTGAATGCTTAGTGTTTTGTTTTTAACGCTTTTATGGCTGCAACGCATGTAAAATGCTAATGTTTTGAAAGGTTTATCCTCAGTCCATTCTACTTGTAACACGCTTTTATGTGGTCTTCAGCTAAAAACGTCTAAAACGTTTTCGACACTGCAAAAACACGCGTTTTAAAATAAACATAAACACACCTACAAAACGTCTTTAGACGTTTCCGAGCTGAAAAACACAAAAAAAGAGTTTTACAGACTTATTTGTGGAGAAGAAACCTCTTAAAATATTAGCGTTTATGTGCTGCAGACATGAAATACGTTTGAAATAAAACACGTGTTTAATTTACAACACGTTACAAACACCAGCATAAAACACATGACGCAACAAAAGTGTTTTAAATAAAAAAAAATAGTATTTTATACCAACACGTATTTTGAAAATTGTGTTTTGTGAAGCACTTATGTTTGTTAGGTGTTTTAAAATAAAAACTACTGTTTTATTTTAAATAAATTCGTTACTTTGTGTGTTTTAAGAAGTTTGTTTAAACACTGTTGAAAATTGATGCTCGTGTTTTATTTTAAATCCATTTCATGTCTGTGACTGCATGCATAACACAGATGTTTACAAATGTTTTTTCTCATCCCTTGCCATTTGTAAAACGCTTTTATGTGTTTTTCTGCTAAAAACGTCTAAAAACTTTTTCTAGGTATAGGTCTAAAATGTGTTCGTTATAAAACACATGTTTTTTTTACTGAGTTACGCTTTAATAAGCAGTATAACACTTGACACAACGATCAGTCCATCCGAAAAAAATACACTGAAAACACTGTGCACTAATATTACACTGTGCCAGCTCAGTAACTACACGAATTGTACACACATTTAATGTACTTTTTTCACTCACAAAGTACGGTACACAAAATGTGGACTGTTATACTGCACAAGTCGAGTTGGGGCAGAGCTAGTACAGAATGATGTTTACTGTCAGTGACTTTACGGTGTACGTTCATTCAGTACGATTGGTAACCAACTTGTTCTACTCATTAGGGTAGCTCAAGAAAATGCTTTTTTTAAATTTCAAATCGTAATAGTGTGGAAAAGTTGGTCTTCGACCTCCTAATCACTATCCCTAAGGGACAAATTTCTAAAATAATTTTTGGACGTGTCCACCTGGGCCTAAAGTTTAACACTATAAGTCAATGAGAAAAATCGCTAATTCTGTAAAAGTTATTTTTCACTATTATAAAATCCTGCTTTTTACATTACCTCATTTTGTACTCTCAGAGACCACCAAATTGAAGTCAAAATCAAATACATTTTTTTTTCTTCCAGAAAAACAATGCGAATTATCGGCCATCAAAATAGGGAAAAAAGGCTTTTTTGTCGATTTTACGCCTTGAATTAAAACAAAGTTTAGGGACAAAATATTTTTAAAAAATGTTATTTTTGGCTTCTTTAAATTGTCTCTTAGAGTACCAAATTAGATAATGAAAAAAGCTGTATTTTAAACTAGTCAAAAATTTTTTTTTCAGAATTAGCGATTTTTCTCATTGACTTATAATGTTAAACTTTAGGCCGTCTAACTGGAAACTCTAACGTCTAACTGGAAAATCGTCTAATGGGATAATTGTCTAAAATCTGCCTAAAAAAAATCTGGAAAAGCATCTAAACGGATTTTCGTATAATGGAAAATCATCTAAACGAAATATCGTATAATGGATAAACATCTAACTGGATCAACGTCTAACTGCGGTTTCTGATGTTATATGTATAGCCGCAGCGAGCGCGGTAGCGCGAGCGAGGCAGGAACATTAGACGATAATCCATTATACGAATTTCCAGTTAGACGATAATCCATTATACGAATTTTCATTTAGACGGTTTTCCATTATACGAATTTCCTGTTAGACGACTTTACGTTATACTGTTATACGGTATACGTTCTTCCAATTATGCGATTTTCCAGTTAGACGATTATCCCTCGTTCCCCAGGTGGGCACCTCAAAAAAATTATTTTAGAAATCTTTCCTTTAGGGATTGTGATTAGGAGGTCGAAGACCAACTTTTCCACACGATTTGAAATTTTAAAAAAGCATTTTTTTTTTATCCATCCTACTGCTCATACATGTCGAGTTTCCCATGTAGAACGTGTAAATTCATACAAGTCAATTTCTTGTTTACTGTCTACTACTAAAAAGAAACGACAGTTGAAAGGGCCTCTCCCCTTTGGTCTATCCCACGTAAGTTAGTGGTTGAAATATGGACGTAGGTTGAAGTGAATGTCGTAGAACCACGCACGAGGGAAAAAAGGAGTACATTCACTAACATTTATTTTGAACTGGTCTTACAAACGTGAATCACACATGAAAACCAACTCGAAAGCACGCCCTTTTAATTATTCTAAACTAACGAAGGGTAGAACGTCGGTAAACGCCGTTGTGAGACATACCTACCTATATGTGCCTTTAATTCGTGGTTCTTATATACTAATAATAAACTGCTAAAATAATTTCTTTAATCTTCTTGTAGCCAAGTGAATGTTTGTTCAGCTTTGAAAGTTTGAGGAAGAGGTTCTACTGTTAATGTACTAACGTATTATTCGCGTGGCAAGTTAGCACCCATTTTGGTATTGCCTCCTTAGCATAACGGTCTGAAGGTCCAATCCGAACGCCTGGTTCGACCCCGGATCCATGATGACACCCGTATTCCTTTTCGTCATAACTGAAGCTGTCTGCTGTCATCTTTTTCATTTCATGACGTGAGCTTCATTGTATTCGTCATTTTTTATTTAAATAATTGCCTCCAAATTAAAGAGGCGACGTACAACAATTATGTAGAACAAACTGAATTCGCCAATTATAAAAACACGTCACGTTTTCATGTACGACTTTTTTTTCAATATTAAACAAACATCCAAGATTGTTGGATGTAAGGCTACACCGGGAATTGCTAATAACTTTAATATATTCTATATTCGTGATGAACAAAGGGCGCATCGAACATTATCTTGGAAGGAAAGGGGTAGGTGGGTGGGTAGTAGCGTAAATACATTTTATGTTCTGGGCCCTTTACGCCCCCTGCTAGAAAACGTAAGAGCATTTTATTTTACTGTACGATTATTTTTCTTTCGTTTTGTAATTTATGGCCCCGTAAAAAAAAAGTTTTGAAGAAAATAGCCAATAATTTTTTTTTTTCAAAAAGGATTTTTAAATTATTTTTTTCCTGTTTTTCTATTTGCCTCCAGTTTTGTGGTAGTTTTCCCCGCCTTCTATTGTTCTGACCAAGACCCTTTTTTCAGGCTCAACATTTTTGCCCCCCCCCCCCTTCCACACACACAAAAACACAGCGTAAATTCGGGTCTGGTTATGAACTCTAAACCTAATTCGCTCTTCGCAAAAATCTTTTCAACTCATGTGCAGGCTTACTCTGCTAGCTGTGTCTTGAGAATTTTGAGGAATGTGCATTAGTTCAATTTCTTTGGAACTAATCCGGGGTTGCCACTTCGGTGAGAACACCACTCTATTCACACCGTAATATGCCCTTTTCGTAAATATTAGCAATGACCTTAGCCTGATGCGTCTGGATCGAACTTCCGGTTGCTGATTTACCCCTCACTTCCTGTAACACGTGAATCGCTTCACATCAACAAACACACGCCGACAAACGGACTGTTGAACTTGTTTAAATCTAAATTACACCAACTCACGGTTTAAATGACTCATCCCGTTTTATTTATACTTTTTCCGTCTCTCTATTTTACTTCTACCTATCTTTCTAGCGGACTTTTATGGTTGCTGTATGATGGCTGCAATAATCTATAAACCTATTTGCGAGCTAAGTTTATCGTGAGCGGTGTTGTGTAAAGCACAACAAGGAAAATAGAAAAAAAGATAGTCGACCTATTCGGCGAAAACAATTAACTGCTTCAGATTATTCTCTGGATGATAATAATGGGTCTATAGTTATATGCATTGCACCAGACTAACGCAATAACAGGGAAAAATATATAGTTTTCGAATTAAAACGTACTTTTATCCAGTGTCAGTAGAACATCGTGTGTCGTAGGGTCACCCCAGTCTTGATTGATTTGTCTGCGAGATTTCTGTGAGAGTTAGTGATTTTCACGTGATATAGGGCCAATAATCTACGGAAACCTAAGTAAGAGGGGAGGGGGACGTGGCGGTGGCGGGGGGGGTGCACGGAACAAAACTACCAAAAGAATGAAAACGAAAATCGTCAAAAATTGAGATAATACGAAGATCAGTAGATCAGGAGATACGCCCTTACGTGACCACGAAGTTAAATTTCACGGATGGGTTAGTAGGCCTATACTCGTTGGTCGGTGGGGTTTATTAGGGAAGGGTATAATTCGAAAAAAGACATAACAAGGGTAGTTTTTTTGTTTAATTTATCGAAACACATCTTAAATAACCTAATCAGAGAAAACAAATCTCACTTTAGATCAGTGGGAAACTGGAGTAAATCAAAAGAATGGCGTGTCAACACACACCTTCAAGTTGCGCCAGTTACATTCATTTCTGTTCGAAGATAGCCTACTAGTTTGAAGCAGACAGTCCGCCTTAAAAATTGGTGCTCACTGTAAAAACATGTGTTTTACATAAAATAAATGCATTTTAGACACACCTAGAAAACGATTTTTAGACGATTTTGGCTTAAGAATCCGCATAAAAGCGTTTCGTAAATAGAATGAACTAAAAAAAAACCTGTGAAAACAGCGGTTTATTGCAGATGCGTTTAAAATAAAACACTCGTTCAGTTTGCATCGCTTTATAAACAAATGCTTAAAACACTTGTAGTGACAAAAGTGTTTAAAATAAAACAGTGTTTATTTTACGGCACATTATATAAACTAGAAAAAAACCAGCATCGTAATAAAAACACTACAGTTATTTCAAACATGTTTGCCTATACTATAGGCTACATTGTTTTCAGTAGCCCATGTGTTCAGTATAGATAATATTTTAGCCTACTTCAAACGCATTTAACATCTGCAACACTAAACGCTAGTGTTTTGAAAAGTTTCTTCTCAGCACATGCTATTTGCAAAACATATGTGCTTATTAGCTACAAAAGGTCTAAAAACGTTTTCTAGGTGTGAGTAAAATGGTTTTTTTTAAAACACTTGTTTTTACAGTGTAGAGAGCAGATCAGCCTAGCGTGCACAGGAGGGGGAAGGGGGGGGGAGAGGGAAATTGCCCCTGTTCTTTCAGAAAAATTCCCTTTTTGTTTAAAAAAATTTTCACTGACGTTTGCAATATAAAAAAAATTCACCAGCCATACCTGTTAAAAAAAAACTATTCACAAAAAAAATGTTGGGGGAATAAATGTTTTTACGTTTTTTTTTACTGGTGCGGTAGTGCCTGTGAAACATTATGCACCTTTATTTGGTGTAACTAATGATTGCGTCATTTTTACAAAAATGTCCGGGGGGGTCTATGCACTCCAGTGATAATAATTGTTTAAAATAAATCGTTTGTGTTTGTATTACATCACATATTTTGAACCTATGTTTTATAACGAAAATATAATAGTTTGATATTAAACCCTTCTGTGATTACATAATTATGTTTTAAGCAGGCGTAAGTGTTTTGACTTAAGAACTGATTTATACACGTTGACAAAGTTAAACGATAGTGTTTTGTAGCAAACACGTGTCATATCCACCATATTACAAAAACACCAGGAACAAATCTGTTGATAAACTGGTTCCCCAGGTCGAATCCGGGTCACGTCACTTGAATGACATGTAGGCTAAGTGCATGAAAGTTGCTTACTGTACTGCTATTGCTAGCTTGGGCGTATGATTTTTGTCATGACTTATTTCCAGTGTGGTTTTCAGGTAAAATATCTATAATAGTTTTTTAGGTATGTCTAGAATGTGTATTATTGAAAAATTTGAAGTGTTTGCTATTTATTTGTTATTTTCTTTCTTAAGTTAACATTTACTTTTATGACGTTCTGTAGTCGTGATTGGTTTAATAAAACACGTCTGGAAACCCTTTAAACTATTAAGCGAGGAAAGACAATGGAGCCTACAATGTGAACAGCTAAGAATGACAAGTGAGCAGCAATTACGACGACAAAAATTCACGGGCACTGAACCCGGGTCTTTAGATTGGGCCGCCAATTTAATTCCCTGACTCACAATGTCACGTGAATTTTGTTGGTCGTAATTGCTGCTCACTTGTCATTTTTAACTGTTCACAATGTTGGCTATATTATGTTTTTTCGTTTAATACTAATATCTACAGTAATTTTCCTACTTTTAACTCTTTAAACTGTGTACTGTTGCAAACCCCTCCAAAAAACTACGTTAATGTAATTTATTGACATAACGATTTACTACTAATGACCTTTTAAGCCAATTAGGCATTTTCTTGTATAATTTTTATAATTTAAACTTTTATCTTATCACGAACAAAGACCAATACTTCATACGCCTCAATAACGAGCGCAGATTCAGCCCTCCAATCAATGCAATACATCGCTAAAAAAAAATAAATAGTGCAAAGAAAAAAAAATCACACATCTGATCGACGCTTTATCATTTGTGTTTTACAGTGAAACCAACACCATTCGCTGCCCGCTCGCATCGCGCCGTGACGTCACATCACAGCTGACCGCCTCCCGAATCGCCCGAAGCGAAATCTCCGCACCCAGGCCCCGCCTCCTCCGTGCTCTGATTGGCCGCCGATGACGTTATGTTCTATTCTGGGACAGGCTCCGCCCCGAGGCAGTAGCAGTCTACCTAGCAGACGATGTCTGCCCAATAAACAAACTTTGTGGTCCCGCACTGCCCTCGTTTGGCGCATTTGTGCACTGGTTGAGGTAGAAGAACGCAGGTGTGTTTTCTCCATCGTGCCGGGAAGTGTGTGTTTTCTGTGTACAGCGCGCGCCCAGGCCATAGTTCTGTTACTGCCGCGTGAGCAGTGAGGCCTACATCCGTGGAGAGAGGAGAGTGAGGACTGGCGCGCCGCCACTGTTGATAACCGCTGTTTTGGTGGTCGCTAGCGGCCCTAAACCGCCGTTTCGATGTCTGCCGCGGCGGTGCTGTTATCCGCGGCAGAGGAGAGCCCACCGCCGCCCGTGTCCACCGCAACCCCCGTCAACCATCATTACTTCCGTGCTCCGACGAGGATGAATTCGGACATTTCCGATTTTCAAGATGTAAGTAAGAATTCCGGAAATGTGTGTTGACACGTGTAGCACGTGTTATTAGGTCTGTTTATTTATATATTTATTTATTTACTTATTTTTACTTACTTATTTATTTATTTTTTATATAAGAGTCAACAAGCATATATGCGGAAGCGTCACATTGTTGACACCCCTGTTGTGTTTGTCACTCCTGAATTTCAATTTAGCATTTCGCCTAAATTTATGCGCAGAACTGTTTACTTCCATTTTTTGGCACTTGCTACGGATATTTTTGCGAAATAAATTGTAGGCCTAACCCGGCAAGTAGAACTGGATCAACATTCCGCGGACAGGTGTCACCATGTGTTGCCCACGTAAGAAAGTCTTCATCGCAGACACCTGTTACGCGTAAACAGAATTCAACTCGAGTTAAGTGCTGGACGTCAAGTATAATTTTTAATAATGTATAGGGAACATAAACAAAAAAAGTAATGTTTTGTAATAGTTTGCAATGCGTCCAATTTATTTACTAGGATGTCGCTGCACCGGTATGTTACCTTATGTCCCGTAAGAATAAATCTAAATAAATAATAATAACACTTTAATAAAAATAAATACTGGGTTAGGGCTACACGAATAGGAAATCTTATGCGTTCACATGTTACGTAGAGTCGGGGGCTCATTTCCCGATGCAAAGGCCTATGAGTTCGTTTCCGTCATAATGTAGTCATGTCTTTTTTCATGTACTAGTAGTAGCCTAGAGGGGAGAACAACAAAACTTAGTTCGTACAAAAAAAAAAAAAAAATCTGTTAAGTGATTTGAATAGCCACGTGCGCACTAATGCACTTTTGTGACAACCCCTTCAAATTATGTGTTAGACCTACATTGACTTGCAGGGTTACGAGCAGACGCTTCGTGGCAAAATTTTATTCTTCCTGCAGTAGGCCTATTTTAAATTTCATTTTTATTTCACCGGTTTCCAATTTAAGCATTATCCGTAGTCATGTTGCGGTACGACGCTTGCGTTAGGCCTAACTGATGTCTGACAACCATAATTTGAAAACTGTTCGGCAGCTTAAATTAGCGTAATGAACTTAGCAGTTCACAAATGAAATCAGTATGCGGGTAGGCTAAACGAGGGGAACTTTTCAATTGTGGAATTGTTGGATTTACCAATCAGGAATTGTACAGGATTACTCAGTATTCATTGAAGTGTGGCGTCGAACGATTGAACTAGGCCTATGCGACATTCTGATTATAGGCTGCGAATGTATAGTATTCTAAAAGTGAAGTGTAACCTTACGTATCCTGGATGTCGACGCACGTGGGCACAATGGATAATTCTCACATTATAAAAATCATAACTTTTTTAATCATATTTTTTACTTCTGTTATGTACCTTGCTCCACTCAAATATGGCGCCCGAAACTTTTTTTTCTCCTTTAGCGTCCTTCCTAATGAGTATAGTCGTTGGTCTTCTTTCCTTCAGGTATTTACTTCCGTAGTCTTTTTCATACATTGTTCATTTATTCATTCATTCATTCATTCATTCATTCATTCATTAATTTCGTTGATCACTTCATCACATTCAATTTTATGCGTTTTCCTCTACGACGGTGCTGGGAAATCTTACCCAGCGAAACTGCATCCTCAGCCGGATTAATTTTCTTCATTATTTTTCTCTAGATTTCCTCAGGGGTTCAGCAGAAAAAAATTTTTACTGATTTAATTTCTCGACATTTCATTGTAGTAATGTCAGCTCTTAGAATCGTAATCCCACCTTTTATTTTCCTTTCAAATTTGTAAGTTTAACCCTTTTGTCATGAAATTTTCTCCGTTTTACCATTTTACCATCCGAGATTCACCGCAACACCAGAAACCTGTAAAGAGTTTGCTTGAATGAGAAGCGTTAGACAGTGTTAAGACTCTGTCCCATGAGTTTGACAGATTACGTTCATGCTGCAACGTTCATGCTGCGTTCATGCTGCAACTCAGTTGGTAAATCCGTAAATGTAAAGAAATGGGGAAGTAATGATGCTCGTTGGAGTCTAGGCAATGAAGGGATTTCATTTCAGCATACTGACAACAAAGAAAGGATTGAGCGAAAGGTTCCTGATTTGGAGTTTATAGTTCGTTTCGTTCGACTGAGATCTGATCAGTTTTTTATTTGCGTACTTTCACAACTGTGAATTCTATGGGGATACGAGCGCTAATGTTTTCTGTTCCGTTGATTCCTTTTTCATTTGCACTGTTGGGGGGCGTACAATTTTTCAGCAACGCTATATATCCCTGACAATAATACTGTTCTTATTATTGAATAGCAATTGCGGGAGTTCCACGGCTTCATTGCGGGAGTTGCAACTGCATCATTTAAAACTATTTTCTATGAATTTAGTTGCTTCTTCTTCCTTTATTTCAACTGCAGAATAAACGCACGAAACGCAATTTCATGCTATAACGCAGCGTAACTACATGGCAATCTATGAACGTTGCTGGCGAAAAAATGTTCGCCGCCCGTCACAAGTATACACTGTTAGAAATTTCCGTATTTTCACCGTACAACGTCCGTAAATATTTACGGAACATGCCTGTAAATATATTTTACGGAATAAGTACCGTAATTAAACTCAACAGTAATTAATTAATTACTGTTTAGCCTGACTTTACTCATCTTTACTTAACTCATCTTAACTCATCTTTACTTAATGCTCCGTAAATTTACCGTTTCTCAAGATAACGGGACGTCCGTTAAATTACGTTCATTTTTCTGTTAGCAGTTGACTGTCACCGTAAAAAAACGGAAATATTTTTTACAGTGTAGAAGCTAACATAAGGCAGTGGACTTCAAAACACAACATTTACGGGAAGGTCCTGGTTTCGAGTTCCGGTCGGGGGCAGAAGTCTTTTCTCTCTTTCTCTGTGGAGGAATCAATTAGTGTTACCTGCGTTTCATAATACTGCTTTTTTTTTTTTTTTAACTAAAGCGTAAACACGACGAACTGGCTGACTATCTTTTGAAAAATATTACCGACAATTTTTTTTCAAGTTTTGTTCAGAATTTACATTCTCGTTAAGTCACCTTCCCCAAACTAGTGGGGGAAAAAGTAATAATTATTAAACATTCTGAGGTAGGGTCGTAAAAAAAAACGTTGTAAGATCGCACTGGTAGCATCTGTGGGGCACATTAATGAGTTTGGTTATAGAGGACGTGTCAATCACACTTCGCTCTAATATCCGTCCGGGAAAAACGTTTGTCATTTTATCGCTACGATAATAACAGCAATGACAATAACACCTGAGAACTAGTTATTTATACGTATATTTATATTTATTAAATTATACATCAATTTCCATGAAGTACGATTCATCGCGAAGTTAGTTGAGCCCACTCTGCTTTTATAAAAATTTGCGAAAAATCTGCGACGTCTAGTAATAAACATAGAAAAAAATGAAATAGAAAAATGACGGCGTCGATCGAGGAACGAAAAAAAAATCACTCAATCCCCCCAAAGGAGAACCTAGGATGGCTTACCTCATCCGTTCATCAAATTGAGCCTTAAAGCAAAAGGGAGTGGGGCTGAGACCACAGAAACAGGAAAGGAGTGCCATACGCTCACAATACGCTCACAGAAGAAAAAATGTCGAAAATTGAGTGTAAAGAGCTGTCAGCAATTTAAAGCGATGACCGCGAGTATAAAATTAAGCATTAAAGATACGTTACAAATGGTAGGACACCCTTTAATTAGCCTATACGTGGTCATTTATCAAATTCCATTGAACACCTATTGATTCTAACCAGGAAACCTCTGAGAATGGCAAGGGTAAAAAAAATCATATACTGTAGCCACGGAAGACTGATAGTCTTTCACACTGCCCCGACGGTCGGCCTGACAGGGACTTATCTGGGATCCCCTTCGCAATTGCCAACGTATAAGAGGGCAAGGAGGCCTTCACCGGCATTATCGGGAAAAGAAGGCCTCTATGTTGCCTCGTGCTCTTGCTGATTGTGGCATGTAATGGATTCTAAGAATCTCCGATTGGAATTACCTAGCAAAATTGTCCCTTTCGTCTTATGGTATTATTGCTTGGGCTGGGAGTGTGTTAAAGCCTCCAAGTATACACGTATTTGTAAAAAAAAAAAAAAAACTACGAGTTTTAGTCTTTGGGTATTTCAGTCGTCATCCTTAAGGATTTGGTGAGATCTTACTTCATCAGTTTGATTATGAGCCAAATTATTCCACTACATTTTTACCATAATATGCTCAACTAGCCGAAATTATCGTAAACAAGTATGAGCGGTTAACGGGTGGTTACTCTTTCTGTGATGTTTTTTTGGGGTTTTTTTCCGTCTAGTTGGCGAGTGCCTTGGCTACTAACCGTACATAATTAGCCTATTTGCATGGAGCCACATTGATTTGGTCGACTTGCACGCAATTCGCTCGCTGAATTGTTATTTCTTTTAGACGATCTGTAGCTTGCCATCCAGTCCCGTGTTCTGTCGTGGGGTGTATGTTACTCACACACCGCGTTCTGTACCTTGCCTACTATCCCTTAGCAATGTAACCTACTGTCTTGTCGACTGAGTTTGAATTTATTTAGAACGGCAATCCCTTCTAGGGTTTTCAGCCCTGTAGTAGACGAGAATAAAGGCAAACGGTGAAAGAGCCAACAGCTGCGAAATCCACAACACTTTCAATGAAATTCCACAGCGACTGCTACAACTAATTAAAATACTAACCACTAGAAAGAGGCTAACTTTTTAGGCCAACAACTTAGTTCAAAGGCTAGTTCTTGTTTCCTCACATCTAAACAGCTTCTGCAATGTAATATCGTTTCTGACTTACATGCTAATTATGACATAGAAAACCAGGGGAAACTACCGCCCATGTTGTTTGCATTTCTGTTTTTTTTTATTTTGCTCGTTTTTCTTGATATTATCAGTTGTAAGTGTGTAGGCTAAATACTAACTGTTTATAGTTCCTATATTTGTTTTTACTATATGTTTCATTGTTAAAACATGACATCTTCGGTTATAGTATTTTTCTTGCACCATGTGCTTGCATACTGGGTATGCAAACACAATGCAAGAAAAATACAATAAAGGTATCGTGTTTTAAGTATGACATATTGTAATAGCAAGGTAGGAACTAAAAATGGTTAGGCACTTAGCCTATACACTTACTGACAACATCACGAAAGATAAGCAAAAGAAAAAAACACCATCTTTACTTTTTCCTGTAGTAAAGGTTACTTCCGATGTAAGCCACGTAGCATGGAATGACGTCACAGACAATGGCCGCGCGCACTTTTTTTTCTGCACGGATAGCTGCGAGGACTGGGGCGTCAGATTCGAAAGGTGTCCTGGTCCCAACTGTACATCTCTGGCTTCTTACAGACCCAGGTTCGATCCTAGTGATGGGAAGTGTATATGTACGGGTTTTTCTCCGGTTGTTTCCCGCCCGTTGCATGCAGGTTTCCTCCGGGTACTCCGGTTTCCTCTCTCTTGTGGCAAAAGACAATTGTTCCTGATGGTGATAAAACCGTCCACTTAACATCGGCCTATAGGGCCCTAAAAAGCTGTAAGCTTATTGACCGACAACGTTTATTATCATTATTATTATTATTTGTGACGGCATATTTAACCAACCATCACCGCTCACGGCGCGACTGACACCGCAACTATCTATCCCTGTGGTAGATTCTCCGATGCGACTTGTTTGCTATGAAGTCGGATTTTACGAAATTTACTCGTTAGTGCAAAGGAAAAAACTCATTCAAAACGTCTCAGCTCAACAGTTTAAATCGGATGTTGTCGAAAAGCTTTTTTTTTTCCTTTTATATATATAGTTAGCATTGTTGATTAAGCATTTACAGACAGCCAATCGTACCGGCGTTGCAAAGAACAACGATACAAAGAAATCTACGTTTTAGTAAAAGAACAAAAATCAACCAAAACTGAAATACTTGATTTTAAATATAACTTGCACTGGCTTCTTCTACTGTTTTCTCCCCTTTTTCGCGGTGTTTTTTCTTTCTTTTCTGTGTTTTTCGATTCTAGCGCCTAAAAATTAAACGCGATTTTCGTCTGCACAAAATCGTGTACTCAAAACATGTTTTTACCGGAAGGCTTTCGTGGGTAAAGATGGTCGCTTGTCAGTCAGTTGTCAGTTTACCTGTCATCAAGATTTCCGCCGTTAGGTTGAAGAAAAACGACCATCTCAGACGGTCGCATTACCCGTGAATCTTTTTTGAGAATTTTTCACGATGTACGAGGGACATCATAAATAAACAGGCAGCAACGTTCAGACACTGGTTCCTTTTTTGGTTGACGTGTTAAGAATGCTTGTTCTAATCGTCGCTCAGTACAATTTCTTGAAAAAATGTAATATAAAAGGTCATGTTCTATGATGCGGGGAATTTTTGCTGAAAAACTGTGTTAAGGGCTAAAGATGGATTAACTATGAAATGGTCAATAATAGAAAATCAGCAGCCTACATTTAATGTAATAGTGTTTACAAACTGGCTAGCCATTTCGCCGTACCAGACTACTTATGGAGACTTTTTTTTTAAGCAATGGTGAGGTGGGATTCGTTCTTGCATTCATTTGGCCTGGATCCCGATCACTCAGTTCACTCAGGTGTGCTTGCTCGCTGTGCTCGTTGCAGCTTAGTTTTCTTTCCTTTTGCGACGACGGACTGTCACTTCCTTCATGTTAATGCGAAAGACACAGATTTAAGAATGCATCATAGCGCCATCTGTTGTCCCTTAAGCCTAAGCAAATCGTTGCAGCTTGCTTTCTGGTATTCGAAGATCAAATTTTGTCTTAGCTGGCATAGGATTAGCTTGATATTTGTTTCTTTGACAACGTATCTTAGAGTGTAAATCTTCGATTTCTGCAAGATTTAAGATGTGCTAGTAAGGGAATAGGTGGCGCTATGGTAAAATAAACGAAATTTCGGTTGTGAATGCCCCTCTTTAAGCATCAGAACTGTTACTAGTTTGATCAAAACTGGAAAATAAAACTGGTTTATCATAAAAAAAATAACTAGGTTTTTTTAAAACCAGCTTACCAATCGAAGGCACAAACTTAAACTAGGTGAAAAAATTCGTCGGGAATTGATAGCCATCGCTCTGTGCCTAGGCTTGCATCAAAAGCCAAAAAAAAAAATTAGTCGTTTAAATTTTGTCTCAGCCGACGTAGGATTAGCTCGTTATTTCTTGCTTCCTTTGACAACGTATCTTAGAATATAAATCTTCAATTTCTGCAAGATTTACGATTTGCCAGGGAATAGATGGCACTACGGTAAAATAAAAGGAATGTCTGTTGTGAACGTCCCTCATTAAGTATTAGAAATGTTACTAGTTTGATCAAAACTGGAAAATAAAACTAGTTTATCATAAAAAAAAAATAACAATAGGTTTTTAACTGACTTACCGCTTTAACGCACAAATTTAAAATAGGTGAAACAATTCGTCGGGAATTGAGAGCCATCGCTCTGTACCACAGGCTCGCAAAAAAGGTGCAAAAAAAATAAGGTCGTTCAAATTCGTAAGATAACCTTGTTAACGACGCAGAAATTTAATTTGTTGATTTTTCTTGCGAAGTTACGTGGCTTGTGTGTACTGTTATGTAGACTTTATTAATCTTATCGTAATGAAATGGCGCTTGTCTTCGCTTAGAATGAATTATTGTACTGTACTCAAGCGCTCTTAGCGATAATCGGTATCCGTCAACGACTGCTTAATCTTTGGTTCGACCATCGTTTCTGGCTCGTCTTTCATTACCACCTAGTTTATTTCCTTGGCTAAGAGAATCTCGAATACCTTTTGCAACTGCATATACATACCAATAGATGGCGTTAAACGACGTAGAAGTACGTACAGACATGAAAAAGTGAAGAATTCTGATTAAAGTTTAACCGTTATCACGTAACTGTATTAAACTTTAATCGTAGGGAATACAAATTCAATCCTTTTTCAAAAATTCGACCGGTTTCGAGAATCCAACCAGCATCACCATTTTTAAGTCTGTAAACCAACGTATGGCACAAGAAAGTCAGGACTTTTAAATTTCCTTAGGTGTATGCAGTTTTGTGGTGCTACACTTCGCCGAACTGGGTGCTGTTCTATCATATACGCTGGGACAGATCCTAATACCTCACACACTCCTCCAAGCCTACGTACCGGAATTATTTATAAGCTCCTGGAAGAACCCAGGCTGGTGCCTGAGCAGGCTAAATAACGTGCTTATATATAACGAGGCTACCTGCTGAAATATCAGCAACGGACAACACGTGCTCATCGTCGCCCTGTTTATAATGCATTGTTATCGCTGTACATTGTTATTTTCCTATTGTTTTAATCGTACTGTTTTTATGCGTAATGTCGCTTTTCGTTTGGCAGGATAACAGCTTCTCCACAACCTTACGACCATGTGAAATCTAGAACCAAGTTATCAGTTTTGGGCTATTGTAATTTATGACCTTTTTCGAAAACATATAAAAAAAAAAATGGTGCAGGCAGCAAACTACATAAAATTGCAATAGGAAAAAAGTGCTAAAGAATTGCTAAAGAAAAAAGTATTTGCTGACCAGTATTTGACGTCCAAATAGAAATAGGGATTTTGCCGGCGTTCAGTAAGATGTGCAAATCCCTGACATCCGCACTACACAAGTGTCAGTCGAGTACATTGCATATTAAGGCAGTGTTGCCAGATCCCCGGATATGTCTAGATATCCTAACATTTTCACGGTACACCGGACATACAGACGTTTGCTTAAAATTACCGAAAATCTCAAGATTTTTGATGAGCTTCAATTATAAAGAATGTTGGTTTGAATATTGGTAACTATTGTGTTTGCTAAAGACGTAGTCCTGCGTCTCTTCTTACCGCAACCAAGAGACATGCTGCGCGTTAATGGAAGGGAAAAGAAAAAATCTTCCCTCGATCTTGGATGAAATTTTGTGCCCCACAGCGGGAAAATTGTAAAATAAAAAAAATAAAACAAAGAAAAACGTTTAATTTAAAACACATCTGTCATCCCATGTGTTTTAATCGTGTGGTTTGTAAAATGTTGCAAATGTACGCTGCTATTTTATTTTAAACGCATTTTACGTCTGCAACACTATATGTAAACGCTAATGTTTTAAAAGGTGTCTTCTCAGCCCATACCATCTGAAAAACGCTCCTAGATGTTTTTCAGCTAAAAAAATGTCTGAAGTGTTTCCTAGGCATCTAAATGTGTTTATTTTGAAACACGTTTCCACAGTTTTGATGTTTTTAGCTAACATTACTGTCTGGATACTTCCGAGCCGTTTGTGGTAACATCGCTATAAGGACGAGACGAAAATCGGTCCAAAAAGAGTGCACCTTGCAAAGAGAGTGATATCATTCCTCCAAGAAAGGCTGCGAGGGCAGGTATACCTGGCAAATGCAGTCTGCCTCAGAAGTTTACTTTTCCCACTTTTTCCTACCCCCCCCTCCTCACCTGGGGGGGGGGGGACAAATAAATGTTCGTGTAGGAAATTCAACGCAAATTAGAACCTTGGAGAGGTACATTGAGGTTATGCCAAAATAGAACACATAGCTGTTGAAAGAGCATCGTAATGAGCGTATGTTCACCATCATGCTTGAGTTGTAAGTAAGTAAGTAAGTAAGTAAGTTTATTCATCCACCACAGGTTACAAAGAAAAAACACAAAAGCAAACACTCATTCCACAAGAGCTAATGCTCGCGTGTGGTTTGAGAGCAGCAGACAAAAGAAAAACAATTGAACTATAGCACTTTTGCACATAGAATCGAAGGTTAGGCGCCAAAAGAACAACAACAAAACACATCGAAGTAAAATTTAAAAAATGCATTGATATACACGCAACAAATTTATGAAAGGGGAGATAAAAGCAGAACAGAAAGAGGAGCGAAATATAAATCAATCTCAAAGAAAACACGAGTAAAGCAAAAACAAACAATTTATAGTCAATATATAGTTAATATACTCAATATATAGTCAACAATTGGTATCGTTCAAATCCTATTTTGAATTGATGAATCATGTAATAGGCAACACTAAAAGTAATGAATTGCAGACCCATAAATAATAATAATAATAATAATAATAATAATAATAATAAAAATAATAATAATAATAATAATAATAATAATATTAATAATAATAATAATACTAATAATAAAATAAAAGACAGAAAAACTGCAAAACATCAAGAATTGGAAGAAAGGTGAAAGCACGTTCAGCTCACAATGCTAAACATGCTTTCTAGACAATCTCTGTCCATGTTAATCAACCACCCAAACAGATGTTTCTGAAACGTGTGCTGATTATTAATTTCTTTAATGTTAACAGGCAGGTTATTATGAAATTTGCTGCCAAGGTATAACTTACATTTGTGTAGACGTTCTTTAGAGACTTTTGGTTGCATGACGTAAAACAGTGATTCATTCCTAGTGTGATAATTCGTGATAAGGCGAGTGGAAAGGTGAGCTCCGTTTTTTCTAAAATTTAACAAAGTTCTGAACACATAAAGGTGGCGAATGGGCAGAATATTGAGCTGTTGATAAATTGGAAAAGAGTGTTCCCGTTGCTTTTTAAATGTCATCGCTCTAACAATTTTGTTTTGAAGCTTGATGACTGGATCTACAGCATTCATGTAAGTTCCACCCCAACAGATGAGTGAATACTGCAAGATAGACTGACCCAAAGCGTAATAAACCATTTTGAGCATTTTGACTGAGACAAGTTTTCTAATATAATACATCTTACATAAAAGTGCACGCAACCTAGTAGTTATAGCACTAATCTGGCTCTTCCAGTTTAGATTGCTGTCTAGAGTAACCCCAAGGTATTTAACTTCGCTTGTTTTACTGATCTGTGGGCAGTCACATCTCGGCAGGTCTCGATTGCATTTATGCAATGTCAGAGTGGTATTGTCAGGTTCGTTAGTTTTTGTAAGTGAGAACTGTAAAAAATAACTTTTAGTGACGTTCAGTGTTAAAAGATTTTCAGTAAACCAATCGCTGATTAATATTAAATCGTGTTCAATACTAGCATTAGCATTATTTACTTTGTTGTTACAAACGTTAAGTAGGGCCGTATCGTCAGCAAAAGAAGTAATGTTCGAGGAAGTGTTCAAGTAATAAATGTCATTAATGTAAATTAGAAAAAGTAAAGGCCCCAAGACGGAGCCTTGAGGTACTCCCGTAGTGACGTAAGCACTATCACTGAAGTGGCCATCAATTTTAGTAACTTGGGTTCTATTTGATAGATAGTCCCTGAGCCACTTATTTGAAAGCCCCCTAATTCCATAAAGGTCGAGCTTTTTTACTAAACGTTCGTGATTGACCGTGTCAAAAGCTTTCATTAGGTCAAGAAAAATCCCGAAGACAACGTTGTTAGTGTCTAGTGCTGTATAAATTTGGTCGAGAAGGTTCAAGATAGCATCTTCAGTGCTTCTATTTTTTCGAAAACCATATTGGTTACAGTGCAGTAAGTTATGCTTTTCTAAGAACCCCTCAAGCCTGTTTTTCATAGTTTTTTCTAGTAGCTTAGAAAAAACGGAGAGCAAAGCAATGGGTCTGTAGTTATTAGGGTCTTTACAACAACCCTTCTTAAAAACAGGGATGATCACAGCATGCTTGAGGACACGAGGAAACGTGCCAGTCTCAAAAGAGAGATTAAAAAGGTGAACAAGAATAGGAGCAATGATTCGCTTCGAGGCTTTAACTTGTCAAAGGCGTTCCTAAGCAGTTATAACTTAAACACCGACAGTTAACTACGTTTATTTCTTACAGTCTTAGCTTAGGTTTTCGCTTAGTGGGGACACTTAGTGTGATGGCTGCACCATTTGTAAATTTTGTTTACGGAAACAATCCTGGCGAAGGAAAATTGTTAGTCCGCCATCTTTAATCGGTGGGTTCAGCAGAAACACCCCCCTGGAAAAGCCAATGAGTCCGATGACGTCACGCTAAAGATCGAGAAATTATTCACGCGTTTAGGAACAACTTTGACGAGCTGTGCCGAGAGCGCTGAACCATTTGTGAGTTTAGGAAAACCCGTACCGAGTGTGTCATAGCGCCGTGTGTCACTTAGCCGGGTTCCCCATTGCTCTTAACCGATCATTACAGCATATTTCGAGCGGCTTTATTGTCTCAGCAACCGCTTACACACCATGACTTGGGGAAAGTAACAGATTTGATGAGAATACTTGTCCACTTCTCACTAACTGCACCACCGATTTAAGCACTAATTGTTGGACCTAATTTCATTGGTATCGGACTAAGTGGGGGAGCTAACCCCACAATTGAAACCCTTTTTCCGCATGAAAAAATGAAGCACTAGGTGCGAGAATGAAAGTATCAATGAAGGACTATTTTTAAATATTGGCGCAAGTTTTATTTTATTGGAGTAAGTGGGGAGAGGGAGGAGGGATAATAATTATGTGAATGGAAGTACGTAAAAAGAGCACTAATTGACTACTAATTATTGGGCCTTATTTCATTCGAATCGGACAAAGTTGTTGGTGTTTCGGGAAAGGGGGGGGGGCTAAAACTGTGAGTACCTTTAAGGTAGGAAGTCTAGCAGGGGGTCATCTAAGGTGTTTGGGATGTTCCAGAAATGCCGAAATTCAACAGTTAGGGCTAAATTGGAACAAAATCGCATAACAGTTATAATGGCGCCCGAGAAACACACAAAAAATTCACGTGCGTGCAGAAGACACGTTATAATAACGATTCGCTTTCAAACGGCGCGTGGCTTGGCTACCTAGGCCTACTTCCGGCCTGGCGTGACGCTCCGAATTAGGCCTAACAACATCACTCCACACGGTCTGTTAAACAACGGCGCTTCGCAACCTACAAAATCAGAACAACAAAACAAGCACGGAACAGCAAATATATGGAGTGCGTATACGCGTGTTAGCTAGTTAGGCTACATCAAATTTAGACGAGAGGATTCTTCTGTATACACACTTTTTATCTTGTTATCTGCCGAATCAACGTTTCGCTCTAAATATCATTGATCATCATCATCTCTTGTGATGGTTTCGGATTCGTTCCTGAATCGTTAGGCCTAATAAACGATGTGACCGGTTTTTTTTGGTTTTTAGTTTGCGAGTTCCGTTTTTATCGCACGCAACAAATAATTTGATAAGAAACTGATTGAAGTTCATTTATTATATCCTGTCATACTTTTTTTTATTTGTTCAAAGTGGAGTCGAACTATATTGCTGAAACGGAGCTGGTTGTGTGCAGTGATATAAATCCGCCATTACTGAATGGGTTTCCACAAGATTTAACGCCTGATTGTGGCTACGATTTGGATGACAGCGATAATTAAACAACATTGTTCAGCTCTCAAGTGTACAGCGACAACAACAATTGCAAATAATTTATAAACATTATTATCTGGCACCTCCCTTTACCAGATTTCTTCTTCTCTAAAAAAATCTGCTAATGTTCAAAATTGAGCCGGTTCAGCCATACAAGCATTAATTGCTTCGGCTGACATAAGGCTCGTCAAAATAAAAAAAAAATATAAAAAAAATTAAGGGGGATTGCCACCAAATAACAAGCCACAGCATATATATAGCAAATTTGACGCTATCGATAATTCTGTCTAGACCCAAATAAATTTCTTTTTACACAACAAACAATCCACGTGCCTCCTTAATTATTGAGTGTAAAGTTGGTGCGCCCACGTGCACCTGGAAGCAAGCGGTAAAGTTAAGCCTAACGACATCACGGGCACTTTTTTCCACATATCGACCGTTTTGAAACGTAGATTTTGAACCGCCAGATGGGCGCCATCGAGTGACAGTGATATCGTTATCCTTTACCGTTGCTCCCTGGTGCACGTGGACGCGCCAACTTTACATTCAGTAATTAAGGAGGGACGTGGCTAGTTTGTTTTGTAAAAAGAAATTTCTTTGCGTATTCCTTCGCTTGTTGAAATCGAGTGCTACAAAGAACTAAATAATGGTAGACGGCGCTAGATGCTGCAACCTGCCAATCGGTGAATAGGTACCTTAAAATCACAATGTTAAAGGGTTAACGGAGTGTTTAGCTTGGTCGCTGGATGTCTGTTTCACTAACATAATTCAAAAATAGGCAGCGGCAATAATCTGCAGTTAAGACAGCCGTGAAGTTAGTAGGTTGGCTACCTGTCCAGTTTTGTTGACTTTTGTTTTGACAACATTCAAGATAGGACGAGAAGGCTTGGTTGACTACAATCTTGACGTCATTTTGACGTTTTTAACTCACTTTTTGGTTTTTTCCTCATTTCGACGTGTTACGTCATTAGGATTTCATATCGTCCCAGCAATTTTCCGTTAGGATTCTCTGGAAATAAAACAGCAATTCAAGTCATGCCCAGGCGATTGTGATTGTTTAATCCCAGTGGAAACTTGATCTCTGAACCAGACACAATCTCAACTCAAAGCGTCCCAACATTTCGGAAGGATTTAACGTCGCTTTCGTGAAGGCTATGCATCCACATTCGATTCAATACTGACATCCTGTCGACAGTGCTAAATCGCAGCAAAGAGATATGTTTTTCTGCTGATCGATGTGTCAGTAAAACGTAAACTTTGAATACTTGTTAAACCAGAAATGTGTGCTGTAGGCCGTGTAAAATTCATGCAATTTTTTCATAAACTTATAGGCTGCATGCCAATGCACGATTACAACGATGATGTTAGGCTATAAAGGCGAGCAATGAATAAGTTATTGAATCAATGAACCAACGTAATAAAACATCGACTAATTAAAATGTGCTGAAGTTAGTCTGTGAAAATCCCATGAAGCCTGTTGAAATAAATACCTGAAACTGGTCATCCGCAAAATCTCTGGACTCTACAAATCAGTTAATGTATGTTAACAGTCTGTTAAAATTAGTTATTAAAGCTGCAAACTTTACAAACCTGGAAATTATGCGGACTACAGCGGCGAATTTTTCCATGCTACAAAATGTAACCATCATAACTCACGTGGCAAATCTGTTGGTGTGGAGATCTGAGGACTATACAGGATCGAGTCTCGACAGCAGTCTAATTTGTTTCCCGCTCATAGTAAAATTAATTTACAATTATAAAAACTTTAAAAATAAAACAGATTTGTATATGGTTAATGCTATATCTTCTTCACTATCAATTTTTTCTTTTTTCTAAGTTTCTTCCTATTTAGGCCTAACCATAGATTAGAAAGCTTGAAGATATACGCGGGGGGGGGGGGGGCCAGTTTTTGCGGATATTAATACCTTTGATAATGCTTTGCCTACTTGCTGCATCTAGTTTATGGCCAGTAAATTATCCGGCCCTACCTACAACAATATTGGGGTAGCAGACAAAATGGCCGCCACCAGTGGTTCATTTCTTCGAGATCTGTTCGGGAATTGGCCAGGCAAATCGCATCTTTGTACGGTGGGTCGCGACATCTATTGGCGGTTTATAAAATAATAATTTTAATTTTGTCGTAGATTTGCGTGACAACTTTGTATTATCTACAAATGTATTTTTAAATAGTTTTTAAAGTCATCACTCAGCCACAGTGGAGCTATTTACCTGCGCGTGGGAAAAAAAAAAGAGACTCGTTCGCGTATGTTGCAAAGGAAGGAACGTTGGGATTTTTGTACTGGCAGTGTCGCGCTCAGCTGACAGGAAGCGGCAACAGACCAAAGCAATCACATCGGTTGCGTTTTCGGCGGCCATATTGTCTAACCGAGTTGCGTATCCTATATTTCATCCATGATTCGGTCGGTACTATAGCAGTGCCGTAGCCTAACGCATATATCGGTGAGGGCGCTCTGTCTATACTCCATTTTAACTTTTACCAATAATTGACCAATGATTGTTTGTCAATAATTTACTGGCGATCTTAACTCAACTGACGTCCTAAGGAGAAGAAATTTATGCCAGTAGATCGCCGTATCGAAATTCTGAGCTACTTTCTTAAAAAATTATGACGAATGACAGCAAAATAACAAACCCAGCCTGATTAATCTCAAAGTGGTCAAGCATGCGCGTTGGATCATGCGCACAAAGGCGGATTAACATATTGCGGGGTTAATTATAAGACATTGGTTGCAAATTATTGTGTGCGCGGCGTATCTTGAGTCCTGCAAGTATTTTGTGAGCGGCTACGTCTTCCTGGATTGGGTGGCTTTAATCGTTGGCCGACATTGTTTTTGTAACTATCTTGGATATCAACAAGGCACTCTGCTACTGAAAACGTACAATCGATTATCTGTGTTCGTTCTGCGGAGAACTCAAGATAGGCCACGGACACTATAAAGTAGAGGCTATTTTTGGATCGATTCCTATCTAGTCCTTCTTCACCATTCGATTATTGCAGATATTGTGAATTTCGTTGACGTAAGTCTCATTGCCAACGTTTTACACTATACGTTCTACGTCTTCTTTCCGTTCCATCTTTTTTTTTACTTTACAATGTGGCAGAAACATAAGGGAAACGCAACAAGAGCGTTGATTTCCAGCCAGATGGCCGCCCGGCCGGCCGAGGCCTAGTTGAGAGAGATCTGTGAATGGATTTCCAAATGAGCTTGGCCTGCTCGAGATCCAAGCCACCTTGGAAAAGGTACACAACCCCCTGTGCCCTTAATCATTCCTGCCAACACCCTCAGGGCAGACAAAGGGGGGAGGAGGGGGGAATAGGTAGAGCTGAACGAAAAAGTGGGGGGAAAAAAGAAAAATATTCTGTGTATAGGCTACTTTTCGGTTGTGGACAGGCTGAGACATCTAGTGAGAGAAAAGAGAAGGTCAAGCTGTTAAAACCTGTAGTTTTTTTTTTTTTTAAACAGGATTGAAGGATTATGCCACTTTTTTGACGCACGAATGCACACTCATTAAGAAGTACACTGTAAAAATATATGTTAAAAAAAAACACATTTTTAGACACACCTAAATAGCGTTTTTAGGTGAAAAACCTACAAATGCTGTTTTGCAAACAGCATGGGAAACCTATCAAGACATTGGCGTTTATGTGGCGTTCCGTCTTCAAATGTCTGTAAAATAAAACACTACGTTCAATTTGCAACACCTATAAACACTTGTTTAAAACACATGTAGCCACAAAGGTATTTACTAAAAACCCTGCTTAAAATAGAGTGTTTATTTTAGGTACATGATAAACATACATCTTTTTGTTAAGCGCATTATTAAAAAAAAAATGTAGCTTATATGTTGCAATAAAGTCACTGCTTTTCTGGGCTTTACAAGTATTACATGCATTTGCGTCGCAAATTGAATGCTAGTGCAATTTTAATAATAATAATAACAATTTGTCACGATAGCAACAGGTCTGACAAGGACCCTGGGACCACTAACAACCAGCTTAAATTACAATAGAGGACAGTCACATAATTTATAATGATATTGATTGGCCATGGGAAGGTGCATTTCGGATCTGCAAGCACTATGTAAACGCTAATGCTTTTAAAGGTTTCTGCTAAGTCTATGCTATTTGTAAAATGCTTTTTTGTGTGTTTTTCAGCTGAAAACGTTTAAAATTGTTTTCGAGGTGGGTTTAAAATGTTTTTATTTTAAAATACATGATTTTACAGTGTACGAGGCTATTTTTTTTTATGAGGGAAGAATAAGGTAATATTTAATAACGAACAATAATAAAATAAATAATATAAAAACAACGAAAGGTTATTAATAAGAAACCGGCGTATTTAATCCTCCATTTCTCTATAGATCAGCGGCAAGTGATGTCATATTGGCAACGAGATGGCATCTGGAGGTAATAGCTACAAGGTGCACTAGATTAAAATGTAAGGAAAAAAGCAACGGCACTTCTACTCAAGACAGTGCTTTGAGAGCGAATTTCTTAGGCTTAAAAAAATGTTGTTTTCTCCAACAACAAAAATCGCGCGTTATAGGCTTAAGAAATGCAGTCTAATAGCATTGGCTTCCGTAAGACGACCTTCATTTCCCCCTCGAGTGCCCCTTGCAGCTAACCTAGTTACTGGCTCCACCATAGAGTTATATACAATAATACTACGTTATGTCACTGCGCTGTACTATGTCTAATGATTCTTAGCCTAAAGGAGCCTAAGGGAACTAACTAAGCTAACTCACGGAACAGGTATATGTTGATTGATTGCTTGATATTTTATTGAACCGACAATATAAATTGTTGACAACAATGTTGTTCAATTAATGTACATCTATATAAGTAAGTATACACTAATTGAACTAGGTAGTTTTTAACAATTTTTCTATCGTAGCTAATCAGAAACAGTGTCCAGCTATTTCTTTTTTTTTAAGTGGTAGCCTATATGTCTGCTCGTTGATTTTTGCAAAAAAAAAAAGAAGAAAAAATTACAAGGATTTGGTTTGCTGCGTTCTGTTATCGGTCTGAAATTTTAGTTTTTTAGCCGAAATTTCCTCCCTAGAAATTTCTGTCAAAACTGGTGCTGAAAACTTCGATTTTATTATTAACCGATAGCTGATCCCCGCGTAGCACACGGCGGTGCAGTAGGAAGCCTTGATGTCACAGTTGACCGTTTATTGTTTCATTAGCGTTTGTTTCTGTTGGGGGCGCTGAGTACGGTTACCCTGAGTTGCCCGTCAACAATGCATGTCGTAATATCTCGTATGTTACTGGTTGTTGCTAATATTCGATATTAACCTTTACATTGCCGGCTGATCGTTCTTTTTCATTGCTGCCGTGCAAAGAATGAACATGTCCACCTTTTTCACTGCTGCCGTGAAAAGAATGAAGCTGCTCACCCCATAGCATTAAAAAATTTGCGTTTGGATTCGCTGTCACATTGCCTGTTTTCCCCGTTTACCGACCGGCGCCTGTATAAATAAAATATCCGTGCGGATTAGTGGAGGACTTCGGCCTTTGGTTTCAAAGATCGTGGGTTCAATTTCCCGCTAGGCAATCTGCATGTAAGGCAACGTACATAGTTTTGCATCTATTATTTAACACTTCTCGAGCCCATTTGGCTTTCCGTCCTGTGGTTTGGCACGAGCGAATTTCTATATATCTTTCTGTATATCTCTGTGCAGATGTCTTGCTAACTTCCTTGAAATTCCGACCTGTTCAAATGAAAGTACGTCCTGTGCTGTCAACGCTTTCGCTCCCCCCCCCCCCACCCCCAAACCTCTACGTTTTTTCTACTTTTCGTTATTTCTCTCTGTAGCTCTTTAGCTTTGTACTGTATCGTTGAACAAAACAAGGCCAACTTTTCCAAAGTACGGGCGTAGATAACCTACGCATTGACGTGCCACTCTGTACTTTGCTTTCTTCTTTAATCAGGTGCTGTTCCGTCACCGTTTCAGTAACTGAATGATTAGCACCACAACACAGCAGTTTTACGTGTGTTTACGGTTTGTACAGAATCCGTGGAGTTGGACGACCCCTAATCGTTGCTCTCATATTGTTGCTAGTTTAAAATTCCAATCTAAGGTTCACTCCCAGCGTTTCGTTTCATTCAAAAAGTAGAGTAGGCCCATAACTAGAGTGAGCAGACGCCACGACCACAAAACAGTTTTGTAGTTCATGTTGTTCGTTATTATTGTTATTATTATTTGTTTTTTCATTTTACAATTTTTTTGTAGTCAGCCACAATATTACTCGTTCAAATACGGACACACGCGAGTTAGATCCTATACTTAAGGTTAATAAGGAAAATCAACTAGATCGTAATCGCTGGGGCTTATCTCATTGGCAACTCTGCCGGAATTACCGGGTAACTACCGTAATTTAAAGAGTTAATCCCGTTGTAAAAATAATTTCCGCTTTCGTTGGGAGAATGAAAATTAAAAACACCGTGTAGGTCACTGGAAAACCCGAACTTGATTCGTCGCGATAACCGTTCTTTATCACAATGAAATCTCGATCGGAAGAAGCCGATTTGTGCTTTTTGCTTTCCAGGAGTTTATTTAAGACACCCCCTCTTCCCTTCAATAACCACTGTGCATTGTTCCGGACTTTGCTGAAAAAAAACCTTTGATATTGTGAAACAATTGCTTGTTGTTCGCGATTCCTCGTCGGTGGCCCCTTGGCTGCATGTGTGTGTGTACAGAGATCGAAAAGGGGCAAGTCGACCGAAATCAAACTTCGAAAGCTCTTGTAAACAAGAATAAGATCGAATCTTAGCCTGCGGATCACCAAAGATTCCAGTCCCGTCATCTTGCGGCGATTATTGTAGTTATACTCACGTAGGCCAGACAAACTCTTTGTGAATTTGCGTTGCACAGACTCGATCAAGTCGATGTCCTTAAGAAAGCACGGAGACCATAGTGGGGTAGCATATTCCAAAATGGGACTGACAATAGTCTTAAAAGCCCAGACCTTGTTGTGAGTATTCCTTGAGGTAAAACCTCTGCTTAGTAAAGCCAGCTTGCGAAATGCCGCTGCATAAACCTTCTGGCAATGAAGTGATGGTTTAAAGGTATTCTGTAAACCAAACTCCTAAGTCTTGTACTTCACAAAGTGCTTCACCAAGTGGTTGCAGAAACAAGCGGCTAAAATTTTGTTATAAATTTGTGAAGCTTGAGACAGATCTTATTTTTTGAAGTTGTGTTTAAAAATCTAGTCATAAGAAGTGTATAAATACAGTACCAGCAGAATTACGTGGGTTTAACAACATTATTTATACTACAACAAATGTTAAAGGAATCCAGAAACAGCAACAACAACAACAACAAAAAAACAAGACATGCTGAAATTGTAGAGATAATTCCAAAAATGTCTATTGAAGAATAATTGTGAAACAATGGTGCGACGTAACATACGTGAAAAAAAAAACATTTAAAAAAAAGGTAAATGTGAAAAATAGGAACAAATGTGAAAAAAATTAACAGTAGGTATGTGAAACATATGAAAAAATAAAAAGTTTACGAAAAATGTGAAAAAGGCGGAAACATGATGAAAGCAAGTATCACCGACAGCACCCTTGAATTTGTCTCAGTGACATGTGTATTGTTCTAGTCCTGAGCCGATGCAGTGTCGAGACGCATAGCATCGAATCGTTGTTGCATCCCTACACGAAACAAAGTAGAACGTTTGTTTTTTAATAATCATTATTATAATAACTGGAAATCGCACCAGGCAGATGACCAGGAGTGATTAACGTTCGTTAAACCCCTTTTTTTTTTTATTTGCACTGAACGTCTTTATTGTTAACTTATCTCACGTTCTAAGTCATTATTTGCACCACTACATTTTCCAGAGCGATCTGAGAAGCCTTTCTGTTTTGGTATCCCAGTCAACTTTCGATAATGGCCGGGGCTTTTACCTCGATGCTAAACCGTTTCGCAGATCGTTCTGGATAGTGTAGTACAAATAATGACTTCGAACGAGAGACAAGTTATCAACAAAGACGGTGAGCGCGAGTTCCAGTGATGGTAATGGCGCGTAAGCGGTAAAATTTAATAACGCTCAATACAGGTATGGATTGTTTGTACGATATGTCATTTGACTAGTGTCACCACCACTTTCATTATACGTATAATCTGTACCCACGTGACGGGCGATCGAGCCCCTGTGGTTTCTCTGCCGATTTCATCATTTCAACCCGTCCCTGATTGTTAAGCAAGAGTTTGGCGATTGTTGGAAATTTGGAAATTCTCTTTCTGGGAACAAGGGAAATAGGAACTTTCACCATTACCAAACAATAACGAATTTGAATAGTTTTCACAACGCAACTATACGTTCTTCTCGCATCAATATAGAATACATTGCTAAACACATCAAATGATAATTGTTGAAACAAGTTAATGTCTCCCAAAACTACGTTTATTAATAACTAGCATCGTACCCGGCTTCGTCCGGGGATTTGTTTGACCCGTAGTTGTTTCCCAGTATTTGTGCGGTGCTGCCTGATCGTTCACTGCAACGGTCAGTTTTTCTTTGTGTAACACTCCCCTTTCCGTCAATCCTTTCCCTCCGCAAAGCAATATCGTCATCAAATAGTGGCTCTAACATAAGAACTGCCCCACCAACGGGCATTCCCCGTTCAGGCCCCTCCCCACTCCCATTATCGTGCGAAAAATAAATGTCCTTCGTACATGACGTCATTTAAGACATGCTTTTGCGATGACAGCGCAAAGCAAATTGTTAGTCGAGGTAACAATGTGCCAATTTCAATTTCAAAGGGTTTTAAAGGGTTTAACGAGCGGTAACCACTCCTGGTGTTCTGCCCGAAGCCCTAATTTCAACATCTTTTCAGGGCAACAACGTCCCAGTTTCACCTTCAAGCCAAAGAACTGACACACTCGCACGTTTTCATTGTTCCCCTTCCGGGGGTCGTTGCGGTTGCTATATTTCTGCTATGAGACTTTGGTTTATAATGTAAGAAGATTGTCGGCCGTTTTAAACCTCTTCGGCCGAAAGTTAATAATCGATGTATTGCATGAAGTTGTGGGAGTTTTGATTGATAGGAAGCGACCTTTTTACTGCTTTCCTCCCGCTCCCCCCCCCAAAAAAAAATTCACTATGGAGCAGGGCCCTTGATTTAGGACTGCTAGAAGTTCGAATGATACAATAAGGGCGCGTTTAGCGACGATTCAATTTGCGTTTCGCAGCTAGAATTTAATAGCGATGGCAAAGGTGTCGTTGCCACGGTAACAACGCTACCTGGATTAGCTAAATCCGACATCGTTTGAGCAAATGCTTGTAGTCTTATAATCCGTGACAATAAGATAAAGAATTCCTCCTGACGAAACGATTCTCCTAGTCGCTTCTCAACTCACATTATTGACTGTTTTCGTTACGAGCCGGCAGAGCTAAAACCGCCGCCATGTTGGAATGTCATATGATTTCTAGCTTCTAGCTGCGAGAAGGCTTCGAAGGCTAGTCGTTACATACATGCGCCCTAACCGTTGTTAGCAAAGATTACTGTTACCATTGTTAGAAGAGGGATGAAATGTTGAAATCAGTACAGACATTGTTACAATCTCATTGTTTGTTTACTATCTTATGTACAGGGTTCATAATGAGATTTAAGCAGAGAAAAAAAGAAATAAGCAAAAATTGGAACTCCGCGACTCCTGTGTGTGTTATTCTAGGTATTGTCCAACGATGCTGTTACAATTAAAGTGTAAACACTAATGGATGATTGTTTCCTTCTATTTACAGATGTGGCAAGATATCGAAAGCGTTCTTCTAGGCGACATTGCCCCAGGTGATCCCCGTCTCCACTCCCAGGGACTCTTACCGCAAACTTCACACTCAGGTTCACCGTACGCCCAACAACAGAGACGAGACTCCGGGAACAACAATAACAACAATGTACCAACGTCGCAGGGAAACTACAATGGAGGTTCAACCCCCAACCCCCCTCCCCAACAACACCAGCATCACCACAGCAACGAATTTGTGGACTTAGACTTTATCTTAGCCGGGGGCACCGGGGGGGGGCTGCTGGGGAGGAACCCTATTACGCCGAGGAGGACCTTAAGAGGGAGCCAACGTCTCAGCACAATACGAACCACATCGAATATGTGCCCTATTCGACGACAGGGGGGTATGTGCAGGTTCCGGACATTAAGATGGAGGGGCGCTTGCCCCCCATTGGGTACGGTGGGGCGCAGTGCCCCCCGCCGTCCTACAATGGCACGATGACGATAGTGTCAGCCACGACCCAAGTTTCGTACGTTCATGGACAGATGTCGCCCCCAGCGTCACCCGAAAACGCGGACCAGTTCAAGTCACCCCATCCGCCACACCCCCAACAACATCCTCACGCCCACACTACGCACCTGCATCCACATCTAGATCTCCTTACCCGGAATGGACACGCCCCTGTCCATCCGCAGGCGCGCATGCCGCCCTTACCGCACTTGCGCGTCATGACGCCCCCAAGTTCGCCCCACCTCGCCGATCTATTGGCCGCCGGTAACGTCCAACCCCAGCAAGTGGGCGTCCAATCGCAACTTCACCCGCATCAGCAGCAGCTGGTCGTCCAGGGCGACGGTAGTCACGCCCCAGTCCCAGTCAAGCCCAAACGTGGCAGAAGGGCGTGGGGGCGGAAAAAGGTAACGACCCACACATGTTCACACCCGGGTTGCAGTAAGACTTACACGAAGTCCTCCCATTTGAAAGCTCATTTGCGGACCCACACGGGTGAGCGCCCGTATCAGTGTAACTGGAAAGGGTGTGGGTGGAAATTCGCCCGTTCCGACGAGCTCACCCGTCACTGCCGGAAACATACGGGTGATCGCCCCTTTCAATGCCGCTTGTGCGAGCGTGCTTTCTCCCGATCAGACCACTTGTCCCTTCACATGAAGAGGCACGTAAGTGTTTGAACTATGCGGGAATTGATATTGTACGGCTTTACGTAGACCAATTCCCAACTACCCCTTTCATGTCTCGTAACGAAAGGAAGGGACGAACAGTTCCAAGAAAAATTCGAAACTGAAACTCAACGTTCCACCCACACCCTTTGCTGAACTCGATGGGTTACGATTTTGTTTAAGGCCAGTGTTTAAATTGCGCAATAACGCTTCCGTGGTTTCGAGTCTTCGTTCATTTTAAAATTAAATTTTGTACTAAAATTAAATGTGGCTTTGTTTTACCTTTTACCTTTACCTTTGTTTACACGAGACTATTTTGTTTTTATTATTGTTATTAGCAATGGCGTGTAATCACATTTTAAGTGGTCATTCTATAAGAATTAGATAAGGCAAGGCCTAATGAGGTATCTACGACTTTTATGTAAGAAACGTAGATATCTCAGTGGATCTTGGGACGAAATCGTAGTCCTGCATGCAATTATGGCATTTTAACCTTTTTTATGACGTCGAAACAATCCCAAATTCATTTGGTTTGCACGTGCGGCGCTATATAGTGTTAAATTACAATAGAAATGTATAGCCATTGTGCTGGCTTTTTCAATGCCAGATCCACGACAAACCAACACGAATCTATAAATGTGAACTCCACGACAGCTATATATATTTACACATATTCAGTTATTGTTAACCACAAAATAATTGATAATATTAATCGATAGTATTCCAACAAAACAAAAAAAGAAAATAGACGAAGAATTTATTCAAAATTTGGCAGAGCGTTTCAACAATAGCTAAAGTGGTAAAATCTACATTGCCCCAATCCGACATTCTAACACGTCAGTGCTGTCGAACTATTTTATTTTCCCGAAAGCGTTCGAATACTTCATTATGGCCGTTAAATATTAATTAAACGGTTCCCTGGAGTGGTACTAAAATAATTGGTGCGAGTGCGCGGTGTTTTTTTTTTACATTTTATTTACAATTTTTCATTCTATCTATATTTTTTTTTGACCAAGAAGAACAATCCAGTAGCTTACTTTTCGTTTTGGAGTACAATATCTATGCTTTAATGCCAGACTCAGCCACGTTCAGCATGTAAATGTTGCACGTTGGATACAAAGGTTTCTTAGGGCCTTAGGGCTTCGGGCAGATGACCAGGAGTGGTTAACGCTCGTTAAACCCTTTAAACCCTTTTTCAAAGGTTTCTTTCGATCCAAATGATTTTTAGATGTGATACGCCTCTGAACGGACCCCTGGATCGTTTTGAGGCGAACACGTGGTTGGGGCAACGGTTTGATATGGTCATCGGCTCCAGGAAGTATTTGGTGAAAGCACCGATGTGTGATCGGACATTTTTTTTTTATTCATACCATGGCATAAAAAAAAAGCTTCATGCCCCACGTAAAAACCCAAGCGTGCGCTCCTGAGAACCAGTTAACTAACTTTTAGTGGTCCAGATAAAATTGTATTCGGACGCTCTAATGGTGACGCGCATGTGCAAAATTCAAAGCGAATTTAATTCACTAACTTTTCAATCTCTTTTCAACGTTTTGCCACGACGTTACTATTTTATTTATTTATTTTTTTCACATGCCAAAATAGCGTAACAACGTCGAATCGTAACACATGCGGCAAAATATGAGCATAAAAAAAACGCAATAAATTTTGACTTAGCACAAAATGCCCTTTTTAGAAGTATGCCTTCACCATTTGAATGATCAGTTCTCCTATAAAGGGCGTTTTGCGAAAAGATAAAATTAATTTTTCCAGTTTTGCGTTATTACAAAAAAAAATGGGATGACTTTGACGTAAGGTAAGAGCAGCAATGTGAATGGACGTCGCCATCTTGAATTTTTAACATCAACAGCCGAAGTCTCCTGGATTGTTGTGTAATAGTTGGCCCTAAAATGGACGATTACGAACTATGGAACTTGAGTTTTAAATGTGCCAAGTAAGAACTTCCGGTGTTGTGGAGTGTGTTCCGTCGTTCTTTTCGAATATGGCGACCGGACGTTAGTCAGTGTGACGTCATCACAACCAGCGACGCCTTTCGGGTGCCACATGAACTCCGTCGTGATGTGAACTATAACCAACGTCGTTATTATGTGAGTAAACTTGTGCGTACCATATGCGTATTTGTGTTTTCGAATAATAATAGGCCCGATCGGAAGGCCTGTCGATGTTTACTCTCTCTTCCCGACTGATGTGCCGGAAGTTGAAAATACGGAAAGAGACGATCGGTTTCCGACAATTCCCGAAACTGCAATAAACGAAACCGAAAGTTACTCTTTATTTTTTATTATATAACACCCTTCGTGGTCAGAGGCTTTATAATATCAGAAATTTTAAATTTCTGTGTTCATTTTTTTTTCTTGACCGTGCTCAAGCAGATTCGCACATAGACTATACAAAGCAAAAAGCCAGTTTCAGTTCAAACGGAACACAAAACAACAACAAACAAACAAAAACTGTGTTGTGTTATTTTTTTGTGGGTGCAGCCTGGCGTGCGTGTGTGTATGTGAAAAATATATCAATATAAATAAATTAACTATACAAAAAAAAAAATGCATCATTTTTGCTGTTGGCCGTAAACATCTGCTAAAAGCAACGTTTTATCAACGAAACTGAACAGTGTTTAAACTAAACATTTCTGTGACGAACGTCTTACGTGTAGACGTTACCAGTGTGTATAAATTGCAACAATTGAAGGCTTAAACAATTTTTTAGAGGTGCTGTAAGACTTAAAAAGACTGAAACTGTGAATGAAGACTACTGCGGGAAAAAAAAACCCTCAAATTAACAAAAAAAAAAAATGCTTTGGCTGCAACTCCAACGTAACATTCCTGTCCAGTGGGTTTTGTGTGCTTAAACGTAAAACATTCCTAAATGTAACATTCCGTCATCAACCCCCACCCCTTCCCCGCAAGAACATTGGTACGCAGGTAGTACTAATATGGACTCTTCCAGCCGTGCATCGTGCTTTTCAACAGACTTGACTTTACTTCATTCCAACCCCAAGACAAGTGGAAGAGGCTATCGTAACAAATTCGTCCACCCCTACCTTCTTTCTTCTGCGGCAACCACATCGTACTTAAAATAGGTAAGTGCTACTTTCACAATTTTTATTTTTATTGTGTCATATCCTACAAAAAAACATTTTTTTTTGAGTAAACATATTTTAGACACACCTAAAAAACTTTTTTAGACGTTCTTCGCTATATACGTAAAAGCGTTTTACAAATAGCGTGGGCTGCACAGAAACCATTCAAAGCGTCTGCGTTTGGATAGCGTTGCAGACGTGAACTGCCTTTAAAGGTACACTCCGCCTGCCTTATAACAGCCACGCGCCGATCGCCACATGCGCGTGTTACCATCGCACCGTTTCTCGAGACCCTGCGTAGTAATACAAGGCCAACTAAGATAGTAGCTACCTCAGTTGGCATTTGGCGTAGACGAAACAGCATGAATGCGAAAATTGGGTCGTCCCAAACCGGAATGATTTTCGTATTTTAACGTCTCACTTTATGATTTTTTAGGGTAGTATCTTTTAATTTTTCTTCGGCGATCTATTGGCTTAAATATTTTTAGTTTTTACCGCATTACTCGTTTAGTTTTGATCTCATGGTAATTAATAGCAAATGATTAAAAATTAGTATATGCACACACACACAGATGAAACGTCATGGTTATTGTAAGCACGCAAAAGATCATTTAATCGCAGGATACTAATAAATATACTTCCTAATATTCAACAGAAAATCTCGTAGATGCCACATTTTAAAACTGATTTTTAGCGAGGGATTGACTAACGGCAAGTAAATCGAACTTTGGGGCCGTACTTGATGTGGTGGATCGAGAAAAATGGCGCTGTAAGGAATGTACCTTTAAAATAAACAAGACCAACTGAGATAGCTGCGTTCCTCACTCCTCTCCAGACCGGTCATCTTTGTGCTCTTCCGGTATTAGTTAGTGACACCGTACGGCCTGAGAGCGCAGATCTCGAAATTTAATCGCTATGCTTCGTTATTCTTCCTCTGTTTAAAATTTTACAGGTAGCTGAGTAAACTACGAATTTTTCCGCGCAAATCTTGTTCAGATACCAATCCCCTTTGGTTTTCATGCCGTACGGTACTCGATGAACTCTTTGGCGTGTGTGTTAGGGCACGTTTACGCAACGATTAGAATTTAATCGCAAAGGCAAAGATGTCATTTCCATGGTAACAAGTACTTGGATTAGCTAAATCCAACATCGTTGAGGAAATGCTTGCGGTCTTATAATCCGTGGTAATAAGATAAAAAAATTCCTCCGGACGAAATAATTTCTCAATCGCTTCTAACTCATATTATGGACTGTTGTCGTTACGAGCCGGCGACGCTAAAACCGTCGCCATGTTGGAATTTCAGGTGATTGCTAGCTTCCAGCTGCTAGAATGCAGAGGGGAGCCGTTGCCTATACGCACCCTTACTCCCCCGCTTCGTTCCTCGCTCCTCGCTCACTAATCCTGGAGTGGAGCGAAGAACCAGCTACTATCTGAGTTGGCCTTGAAAATAAAATACTAGGGTTCAATTTGCAACGCTTTATAAACACATGCTTAAAACGCACATACGACGGAAGAGTTTAAAATAAAACAGTAGCCTACTAGTGTTTATTTTACAACACACGATGAACATAAACGTTTTCGTTAAAAACAACTTCCAAAAAAAAAGGTAAAAAAAAAGATACTACTGTTTTATTTTAAACTCTTTTGTCGCTGCATGTGTTTTAAACATATGTTTATAAACTGTCGCAAATTGAAAACTAGTGTTTTAATTTAAATTAATTTCAAGAGTATGAATCACTATAGCCTATGCTTTGAAAGGTTTTTTTCTCAGCAAATGGTATATGTAAAACGTAGAATGGGCTGCGAATTAAGAAACCTTTTCAAAACATTAGCGTATGGTGTTCCAGACGTGATCTGCGTTTAAATTAAAACACTTCCGTTCAATTTGAAACACAACAAACGCATGTTTAAAACACATGCAGCGACAAAAGTGTTTGAAAAATAGTCTGAAGCTGTTTAAAATATTCGCGGTTTTCTGAAGCTTGTTTGTAAAATCTTAACACCGAAATGCAACACAAACTCGCCCACATGACAAAATAAACTAATTCAAATAAATGCAAGTTTCATTTATGTGCATTAATTCACTGTGTCACGTGGAAGATTTTGTGTCACGTTTCAGTGCTATAAATTTAAAAATAAGCTTCAGAAAACCGCGATTAATGCTTCAACGTATCTTAATAGCAAGTACGTAAATAAATAAACCTTTAGCCCAGTCCCCCTCCCCGCTTTGTTTCTGATTGGTCTTATTCGAGTTGTTGGCAATTCCCCTTCCACCCAACCCCCACCCCAATATCCAAATTACCCTCACAAGCCTACCTCGGTGAGCTGGATTCGTTCTCTCACATGGGTTACTGCCTGGGGCGTTATTTGCGAGCTATGTATAAGCAACATCAAGAATTTGTGATTGAGACCCCTTCTGAAACGTCTTAGATTCATTCCTATTAGTTCCGTCTAAGTTTATAGAGGGCGCCATGAGTTTTATGTGGGAATTACTACTCAGTTTTCAGCCTAAAAGTAAACTAAACTAAGCGAAACTAGCTTGTATTTAATTATTATTTTGTTTATCTTAGTTGTACTTTAGTTTACTTAAGATTTGGGCTGAAAAATGAGCAAAAATTACCAGATGGGACGCATGGTGCCCGCTGGAAACTCGGACGAATCTGAAAGGAATGAATGTAACACTTTTCAATAGGGATTTTTATTAGAGTTACAAATTCGCCTCCCCGACCCTATAAATTCTTGGCAACATGAAGCCAGATCAGGGTAATATGATGCTAAACGTCGCACAAGTGCAACAGGGTGATCTGAGGTAATTCGAGTATCATCCACGTCAATTTTCGAATCACAATTCTTCCTAAGGGATATCAGAGTGAGTAAATATTGGCTCTCATTATCGTGGGAAAACCCCATTAATGGATTGGGAATTGGTCATAGGATTTCTAAACACCGTGCAAGCTTATATTTGTTAGGAAGCGCTGGAAGAAATCGACTGCCCTCTCACGCGACGAAATATCATAATCTTCATCGACTTCTAAAGCGCGTGCGATGACCGACGATGTTCAGGCCCTCTGGCGTGAGTCAGCGTTAACTACGTGAATCAATCTCTCCCCCCCCCAAGTCCATCCGCCCCAGGCGCGTCTGCCTTAATCTATTCCTCTTGTTCTTCCCACCCCCTGAAACGCCCTCAGGTGCCAAATAGGACGGTCCATCTAACCCCCTCATTATCCCATCTAATCTTCCTACGTCATGATCATCTTCCCCTTTAATGCGCCCGTGTCTGCCGTAAAACGTGCGCGGGTTATCGATAAGCGCATTTTTAAGGATGGTGATGTATATTCTTACGTGTAACTTTACCTTTCCCTACAAAATTGTAGAAGCGATATACGCTGTAAAGGTTCAGTAAGTGCTTCTATTAACTTTAACTGTATTCAATTGTCAAAACGCCCATGGTGGGCATTATATATGACCAAAAATTTATAGGGTTGGGGAGGAGAATTTGTGACTGAGACCCCTACTGAAACGTCTTAGATTCATTCCTATTAGTTCCCCCTAAGTTTATAGAGGGCGCCACGAGATTTATGTGGGAATTTCTACTCAGTTTTTAACCTAAAATTAAACTAAACTAAACGAAACTAGCTTGTATTTAATTATTATTTAGTTTAGCTTAGTTGTAATTTAGTTTACTTTAGATTTGTGCTTAAAAGTGAACAAAAATCACCAGATGGAACGCATGGCGCCCTCTGAAAACTCGGATGGAACTAATAGGAATGAATGTAACACGTTACAATAGGGACTATTTAGAGTTACAAATTTTTCTCCCCAACCATATAAATTCTTAATATGACGTACGTAGCTGTAAACGTGCATGAGTAGTTAAAATTTTACAAACAGAAAACAGTACGAAAATAAATATATTTGAGAAAAAATAACAAAGTGAAACAACAGGATAGGCACGTAACACTGTTTAAAGCTCGCAAAGACGCGTGACTCCAACAGGATGACTACAGTCACTGGCGTATATGGTACATTACATTACTTTGTTTATAGTAATCACAAATTTATGCAAGAAATCAAAGTACACATACTGAAAATAAAAAAAATAAAATAACCTACGTATGAAAAAAATTACCAGTTCAGGTGAAACGTTTTGTATGTGTGAATCAAATTTATTTTTGAACGAGTTTACCGATTCGACCGAAAACACAGAATCGGGCATTCAACTTATTAAGAAAATTTTTCGCAGCTTGTGTGTCATTGAAAATTGTGGAGGAGGAGGGGGGGAGGGGGTGGACACCGCCACCGTTTTTTTTTTTATTATTTTGGTTGGGTTTGTAAATTTTCTTGAATTACCTTTTCCCCTACTTTTAAGTGCTTAAAAATGCTTTTAAAAATTTGTAGCTAAAGAAGTATACGTTTATCAAACAGAAATGGCACTAAAATGTGTCGACTCCCGGGTGTCCCGACGCTAGCAGCGGTCCCCCAGACCACACGGCTATTGACATCCTTCGCTCCCTCTCCATTTCAACATCCGAACTTATGCCACTTGGAGGGGGACCTCAAATCATCGTGTGTCCGTTTCCAACGTTTCTTCGCCCAGTCTGCTAGGAGTATGCGCTATTTAACTAAGATTTTTTCTTCGGGTTCAGTTTCTATCACCAGAGGGCGCCACAGGGCCAATTCCAAACCAGCTATTACCAGTAACGAGTACAGTTTATTACTAACCAGTTTTTTCCTTCACGAATTACATTTCGAACTGAAACATAACAACGGTCGCTTTCGCCAGGTGCTTTTATCAGATTAGGAATGCGACGGGTCGTTGAGGAAACATTGCCCATATATACTTAAATCAGGCTAAGTCATGATATTTTACGCAGGAATGTCACAACATTGCAATACCTCACCGAAAAAAAATGATAGATAAACATTTAAATCGAATTTGAAAACAAGATGACGGGAATATTGAGAGTCAGGGCTAAGTCGCATTTCAGGCGGGATATATGTCAGGAACCACGGAGCGGAGCGGTGAACTAAAGGTAGATACGAGAGGCTTGGTGATGCTGTGTTGACAAAGATGGCGACCAGTGATGACACAAGACACGAGAGCGTCAGGTGTCATGAGTCCTCGTGTGAAATTGTACCCTGCCCGGTGAAATTCGATCCAAGGCAAGTTATCTAGCAAGCCTAACATTTACCTGACCAAAAACAACGAAGGAACTCGAGAAACGACAGATATTATTTATTGTTTGAAATTATTTATTGCTTCCCGTGTCCTGCGCCTGAATCTTCCCGTTTGGAACGATCCCCTTTGAGATTTTGCCTTATTTGTTGAAAATTGTGTCCGGTAATGCCATACGTGGTCAACTTTGTGGTCTTACGTAGCATTTCACCACACAGACCCTACACTTAGAGAATCTCTAGCTAAATGCTCAATTGCTCAGTCCAACGCCAGTATAAGAATAGTATAAATAAATACTAGAGGAGGCTGGTAGGTACGATTGCTCAATTTGGCTTTTCCTCCCTTTTATCTTCTGCTTCCTGTGTTTTTCTATTGAAAACATTTTCATTCGCCATTTACTGCCGCAATCCCAACAAACCGGAAGTTACGGCTAGCACCGATGCTGCCGAGAAAAAGTATGAAAAGGACATTGTGAATTTTATTGTGGTATAAATGCTGCGTTTAAGTTGGGCAGTTTTATACGTAGCAGTCGGCCGACAGTGGGCCGGCAAAGCTTTCTCAAACTACCTCCCCTGCCTCCGCCCCCCCCCCTCCCATGGCCCAATCACCACCTCTTTCCTGCCAGACATACTGTTTACCGAAATGGAGGTACCGCTAAATTCGTAAGCTAGTTGGAAATGCTGGAAAGTCTGGAATTTCGAGGGGCTCTTTTCCAGGACTTGAAAAGTATGGAATTCTGACACATTGTCAAAATCGGGATGGAAAAGCCTGAACTTTTAGCCTAATTATCGGCGAATCATATCAGCTAATATTCTAATGCATTTTTTGTTGTTGTCCCGAAAGTATTCTGGAAAATGGAAAAAAGGCTTGCTTCTTGGGAATAGCCACACCTGCATTTTGGAGTTAATGTCGTATTAGGCTACAACAATTTTCTGTCATATCCGACAACACAATGCTCCTGTTCTTTCAAATGTTTAGGTCACGCAATCTTGCGGTTAAATTATAATTTTAAAACAAATTTGTATTGGAAATTGCTTATTTTTTTCTGTCTCAATCGCTCCGTACGTACTTATCTTGCCAGTAGCCTACTTGGATGCGCGCAAACCGGAATTACTAAGTCTGGAAAAGGGTGTGTAAAACTAAACGACCCAGCCTGAAAAATGCGTGGAATTTTGGTTTAGTCAGGAAGTACGAACCCTGAATTTGGATAAAAAGCCTCGGTCGTGACTAGAACCCGGGTCTCTGTTTTTCTTTCTGAATTGGTGTTCTAACTAGGCCTATAAACAGGACAGGAAGGCAAATGGGTTCGATTAGTGTTAAATAAATACGGAAGCAAACCTATTTACGTTGCCTTTTGGACTTAACTGTTACACTGCCAGAGCGGGGAATTTAACCCACGACCTTTGAAACCAAAGATCGAAGTCCTACCGCTCAGCAATACTAACACGACTGAGTCAGTATGGCTGAGCGGTAGGACTACGGCCGTTGGTTTCAAAGGTCGTGGGTTCGATTCCCCACTCAGGCAGTCAGACATTTAAGTCCAAAAGGCAACGTAAATAGGTTTCCATACGTATTTTTTTTTTAAACTAGACTTACTCTGCCTGTTCATTTCCACCAAGTGGCTACTTCACCGCATTTAAAAAGTGTTGAAAAATTCAACATTTCACAGGAAATAAACAAACAACACCATTTGCATATTTTTCACATCATCAGATTATTTTTAATCCGCGTGGCACGTCGATGGAATGCTTTGCCTTCCGAGAATTGTGACCATAGCTAGTGTTGAGACTTTTAAAACGAAACTAAAATTACATCTAAGTGACAACATATTTCGCTTTACCCGTCTCTGTTATTGTTATCCACGTTTTTGTAAACTGTTCTGAACTGTTTCCGCTTGGATTTCTCCAATTAAATTCAGGGAAAAACCGCTTTTAGCCGGGACAGTGACAAAAACATGGTTTTTATCGTTTTTTTTTTACCGTCATTACCGGCTAAAACTGGCCAAAACCAGCAAGCCGCTTCATACGCTTATTTTCACGGTAAACCATACTCCTCTCACAATATCTATCCAAATTTTCGACAATCAGTTGTATAAACTTGCAAAAATATTGTGAGAAGAATATCTTTTACTGTGAAAATAAGCCTATGAAAGGTAAATAAGAAGTGAATATGAATTTTAAAATTAAACGATGTGACATTTTCAAGGGGAGCTTTTATAATTTGCCAATATTTGATTATTGTATGACACACTTTTTATTTTATTTTTATTTCTAATTAGTTTTCCAATACATTTGGCGAAAGGGGCAAAAACATGGCAAAACATGGCCTTTGCTGGGATGGTAAAAACCGGTTCTGACCACTTCGTGGCAAAATCGTGCCAACCCTAGCTAAATTGTCTCTCTCATCGTTGTGGGGCAGATAACTCAGTTTGGGTTCGTGCTCCTTAAAACGAAAAACAAAAAAACTAAACTGTATTTTTATTCATTGATTACGTGGTCATGTCTTCATTTTAGGGTGCGCTTTAGTGGTACAATGAGATCCTTACATTTATTTTCCCTTTTGCAATTTATTTATTATTATTATTAGTTTTAAACAATCTTTTTAAGGTGCACGTACCGTTGAAATTAAATTACTCCTTAATTTTGTATTTTTGGATTTACAAAAACTTGTTTTTCAATTTTTATTTTTATTATTTTTTTTTGTGTGTGAGACCTCCACCCAAATGCAAGCAACTGCTCTTGTGGGGTGTGGGTTTGTCACTTTTGCTCATGTAAATAGTAAAATAATGAGCTAAAGACGTAATATGAGTAAAAATTAAAATGGCGGTCGTTAGATAGAAAAAATTAAAACGGTCGTTTCAGCACAATGTATGGGTAGAAAATCGAACAAAACGTAATAAAATGAACAAAACGTAGCCTACCGTATATAAACCGCTCAAAATCGTCTCATCCGTCGTTCTATTTGCGCTTGGTTGAGGGTCACGAATTGAGATTTGTAAGGGAAAGCTGTTGAAATCACGTTAACAACAAGTAAAAATTCATCTTGAATTTGAGACCGAAAACGGCAAAAAAATGCAAACGAAACGTTATTTTTTTTTCTTGTGACGGAAACATGAAATAAACTTGAACTGGCTTTAAAAGCGATTTTTTGGACACTGAGATTTTGTGTCTCTAGAGTCGAGGATGCCAATGCAAAATCCCAAATTTTCAGCAAAGCTTACGTTCACCTTATGCAATGCATATACCTAAAAATTTTGAGTCCTCACCTTCCCCCCCCCCCCCATCCTCCCACCACCATTAAACCACTTTTTGTGACATATGGCAAACATTGCTGCTCATTCTCTTACTTTGTTGTAAAGGTCAAACTACTTTAACATCCCCTTGGAAAAAGTTGAACGTGACGTTGAATGTCGAAGATTTGGGTTTTTAAACTTTGTGTCTTCCCGTGGGGGGGGAGGGGAATGCACAGGAGGGGAATTGCAGTGATGAATCCCTCCCCCCCCCCCCCCCCCCAGGCATGTTGAGACTGTCAAAACAAACATCGAGCTAAAATTACAGTAGAAATTCGGAAAGATTCAATGCTCGCAGTCTGGTCGTGTAGAGGGTCGCAGTAGCTTAGCTCTTTGATGCACTCCCAGCCGTAGCCACAG
>JAHWFP010156032.1:0-18746 GCA_023313725.1 Lithobius niger
CTAGACGTAGCAAGAAAACAGCTGTACGAGACCAAGGGAAGGTTCGTTAAATTGGGCTATCCACCCGGGTGCCTAAACCGAATGATTAGTCGAGCAATAGGCATGAAGAAAGATGGAGTGTTGAAGGCCAACCATCGAAACAAGATCAAGGATATGGAGGAATGACCAAGAGTAGCAGTCATTTATATGGAAGGCTTTAAGGACAAAGTCCAAGGTGTACTTAGAAGAAATGGTTTTACATCATAGGCCTACGTCAAGAACGCAAAGAGCCTGTAGGACTACCTGGCGAAAAAGCATGCCATTTGTGATGCCATGAAACAAGAAAAAGAGGTGAAACCAGTGAGCAAGAAGATGAAGCCCTGAAGCACATTAAGAACACCCGCAAAGGCGTTTACAGAATTATGTGTGGGGACTGTGATGCCGCTTATGTAGGAGAGACAAGAAAAAGTATGTGCACGTGAGTCAATCAGCACGTGGTAGTCCACTACAAGGAAACTCGACACCAAATAAACTGGGAAGGCACTGTGGCACTCCTTAAGTCCAACTCTAACAATGATATGCATCTGAGATGCCTAGAATCCCTGCCTATTCAACACCGCAGCCGAGAGAAGGCTGTCCTGGTGAATATCCAGGGACCGTCAAACCCAAACATCCAGTTGCTGCGGGAGAAATGATGTAATGGCCTGCAAGTTACGTAGGCTATGACCCCGCGTCGCATTCGAATAGCAGATGAAATAATAAGATGATGATGTAGCCTGATGAAGACAGTTGTTCTGAGCCCCTCTAACTCCAGAAAAACCAGAGTGTAAAAAATTTGCAAGGATATTGGGATGGAAAAATATCTTTTCCTTTAAAATCTAAGCGTACAAGAAATAAACATGGACTCAAATTTTCAAAGTAAGCGATGTGACCAACTAACACGCTTCTAAAGGCCAAACTCCATTTAGGCGAGACCAGCCTGCTAGCAAGTGTTACGAGATTAAAGTTGCAAAGCGTGGACTAGCGCAGTAAACTCCATATGCACGATATGTGAGCTATAACGTCTCGCCAAGGCAAGCGGGGCCATCTCGCACGATTCTGCTCAGCCTAGAATCTTTCGACAGTTAGCGGGGTCAACTCGCTCAGCTTGCTCTGCTGGCAACCAGTCTGGAAGTAGTGTTGATGACATTTCAGGAAAGATGGCGATGGTAAATATATCCCTGCACTCGATCGGTTCGTCACTCAAATTTAGCTCAATAATTTCATTGTGGGACAAACAAAATAAATTGTCACATAGATAGGCATTAGGGATGTGCGATACTCGAAAAATTCGAGCCGAGCCGAGTATGCAATATGTACTCGAACTCGGCTCATCGCTTGAATCCATACTCGAAAAACTCGACTCGGTGAAAATGCGATAACTTCGCCAATTTTTCACCGATTTTGACGTTCAAATATACCAAATTCATTGTCTCCACGAGAGCTTTCCGGTGGTGCACATTAAAAGCCACTAGCTCAAACCATTTTAAAGTTATATCCTAAATACTGGAAAACCATTGGTACGTGTGAGCCTACACAGTCTGTTAAGCAGCATCTAACTTCTTATTATACTAACAAATAAAAAAGGTACTTGCAAAACAAGTAAGTTCATCAAATACTCGAACTCGGCTCGATACTCGATTCTTCTGTTGCAAACTCGGCTCGGCTCGACTCGAATTAAAATTATTCTACTCGCACACCCCTAATAGGCATACATTTAATAATCGGGGGGCCATGAAATAGCATGCAGATTATGTTTAAATCGTGATACGTGGTATTGGTCGTCTCCAATCAAAATACGCCACAGGTTGCAGAGCTAAATCCCTGCTAGAAATGATTGTTCACTAATTCTCAAAAAGTCGGGATACATGGTTTCGTTATGCAAATATACAGAATACTCCATTGATTCCGAAAATGCTGTTATATGAATCTGAAAGTCTCGCAGTAATTAGCTATGAGCAAAAATAAGCTTTCATTTTAGGGCAATCAGAGCCACTCTAGCATACTATAGCGCTATGTAAGTGGCTTGAATGGAATTTGAGAAGCGAGTAGTGCGAGCTTGTCGGGCGGGTTAGCGAGAAAAGCGGCACGTTGGACTGAGTAGCTTTGGTAGCTTGCTAGCAGCTCTCGCGTAAATGAGTTATTCTCCAGCCTTTTGCTGGTACGTTAACGGTGTGTTGAATCATGTATTTGCAGTTGAACTCAATTCCAGTAACACCCGATCCACTGAAATTCAAGACGAAGAATCGCTCCACCCAAGATTTGACGTTGATGTTCAGATGACACCTCCAGTTCCTAGGGCTCGATCACCTGTCGTCGTGACAACAGTAGAACCTGAAGATTCTGGTGATGATGATGAACCAGAAGAAGAAAGTAAGCAGTTGGTATTTTTTTATTTGTTTGTGGCCATGCCAGTTTTTAATTTCACAAAGTTGTTCTAGGTCTACGGATTCGTTTTTCATAGATGCTGCTAATGAAATTTGTAGGCCTACCTAGGCTATTATAATTTAAGCATTGCTAATCATGCCATAGCTGCTTCCATTGTCATGATTTCATTTATTTTTCTGAGTTTCAACAATATTTAGAACTCAATTTTTTCAAAACATTATTGACCTTATCTACTTCTAATACATGACAAGTTCCCTCATATATGGAAATGTTCCATGGCATACCGCTAACTAATCCAAAACGTCCCAGTAACTAACCCGAAGCATCCCAGCTTCATGCAGTACATATATTGTTACACACTTACATTTTTGTGTATATTTTGTTTACCTTCCTCTGTTTCGTTAACTGTCCTGGTACCACATCCAAGACGCAGAACTTTCTGGGTCTGTCTGCGACACCAATTGTCAGAAAAATTGTCTGCAGCTAATCTGTTTGTATGATATGGTTACCGACATATTTATTGGTTTTTATGGAATAACTTTTCAGTGCTTTATCCATTTGATCTGGCTACTCCACCAATGGAAAGGTCTCGTCGAGACGATTAAAATGGTGTATTGGAATGTCAAAATCGGTCAAAAATTGACGAAACGGCAGAAATTTGGCCAAAATTTGTCCATGGCTGCCTTTCACTGTCCGCGACGTACCGTCGCCCATTGCACTGATTCTGCTACATGGAACCACATTACCAGGTTATGGAAGATTTTCCATATACGAGTGCCCGTTCTCTTGTCCGTAACTGCATCTTAATTCGTAATTTAAAATGTAAACTCTTTTAAGTGGTACGTACAATTTTTGGCAATGTTAGGTAGGCTAGACAATGAAACCAGCTTGATCACACAGTTTGTAGTTGTTGGTTCACGCTGACCCCGCATTCTCCCAAAAAATATCCCTTGTTGACCAACTTGGAATACTAAGGGTTGGATTTTTGCCAGGGCTGCAGTAATCACGTTGGTTTTGCCAGAAAAAAATAGCAATGACCTCGAGTTCCAAAGTTTAAGCTTAGGAGGAACACTTCAGTGCTATTGTTTGGTTTCGCGTTAAATCACTGAAAGTTCGTAAATAGTAAATAGAACCTCACGGGTCCCTACAAGCGACAATCCGTTGAGTGTGTTCCACACTAGTATCATGCTGCCAGTTCTTTTGAGTGCATGCCCTGACTGTAATGTTTTTTTTTGGAAGAGTGAGCAAGACACTTTAAAAGGGCCTTCAAATAAATTCAAGTAGGAAGTCTCCAAAATGAAAATTCGCATGAAAATTGCTAACTTTAAGAGACTATGAATGGGTGCGCAAGCAGATTGAATGTGGCAATGGTACTAATGTAGTATTGTGACTATTGCGATGTTTGCTCTCAAATTTAAAATTAGGCCAGTGCAAGACCAAGCTGTTAATCTTCTGTACCCCTTCAGAAAATGAGAATATTTAGGCATCATTTTATAGTTCTAACGACCTCATCGTTCAGTACTACTATTCAACTTCAGTGAGACAAACAGGCAGTACAGTAGCTAGGGCACAGTTGGAAATAATCGTGAATACTTTTAAAATAATCGCATTAATTTAAAATGAAATTATTTTCAGTATAATCCGATTTTAATGAAATATATAAAAAGTTGCTAGCATTTCCACAGTTGCTTTGCTAGTTGCTACTACCAAAATGCTTCTACCAAGGGCAACATGCTCAATGAAAAGGGCAAAAAGGTCAATAAACGACGCGAATCATGACTCATGCTCTGGGGAGAAGTCTCCACTCCATCCCTTGTCATGTTGGAAAGGAAAGTTTACATTTGTAACATTTTACGCTTGCAGCATTTTTTTTTTTCTAAAAAGGGGCACCCACCCCCTAGAAGGGGGGTGGGGGGGGGGGGGCTTGAGCGAAAAGTGTACGATAGTGTGTGCAGTATTGAAACCAAGCGATGTCATAGCCGAAAACCGATTTTTTGCAGATAACCGAATTAGGTTTCGGTATTTCATAAATACCGAAAACTGCAGTACTAATACCGATACCGCCCAGCATTAATCAGATGGGGCCTAAGTATTCATTAACTCTTTTTTTCCTCGTGGGGGGTGCTACAGATTTAAGTCCCCTTAGATGTCTTTTATTCGTCGAATTGGAGTTAATGAGTGTCTGGGTACTCTCCCACTCAATACGATGTTGCGTGTTCATGTGGTGCCCTGCGACGCCAATTTCTTCTTTCGCATTCCTAGTATCAGCCATGTGCTGCTGAATTCTGTTTCGCACTCCTGTCCGGGTTTCCCCAATATATACGGCATTACAGTCACTGCGTGCCATGCAGTAGACTCCTTCCTGAGAGTTGGAGACTTTTTTCAAAGCTATTTTATTTCCATGGATCGCTCCTCTCCCTTCACTTTTCCACCGTACTTCCTCTTACTCATAAGCCTTGATTTTATGTCTTTCTTGTTGTGGAAGAGGACTTCTACTCTGTTGGTCTTCAGGACTTTCTGTATCTCTTCAGTTTCTCCCCCAAAGTAAGTTATGCCTGCTCTTTTCTTCTCTCTGCACAGCCTCTTCCTGATTACTTACTTCCTAACTTTTCCTCCTCCCTACGGTAACCGTCTCCTTAATAAGGATGTTCAACAGCCCTAGCGTGTATTGCAGAGTAATCCTTTGGCCTTTTCCAGATGTTGTCTTGCTTCTTCCAGGTTGTGGAATTTCTCACCGACCTGACGAACATGTTCATCGCAATCGCTCTCAGTTGCCCAATCGGGAGTACTGACCAGAAGGGGATTCCTCGACCTGACACAGTTGGTTTCCATTGGGACTGTACTTTATATTTCATCTTCTACTGTAAACTTTAGACAGCTCTTCCAACCATGCACTATTTTTAACATTCCCATCACCTCATGTCTCTTCAAACACTTGTAAAGTCATCCGCGAATCGCTTTCAGATTTTTAGATTCTGCTTCTGGTCCAGGATATGGACCAACCTTCACGAATGTGAACTGTGTGGCACTCGCCATTTGGCCGGTAGACATTTAAAATGCACTCGCCATTGTCTATTACCTCCTCACCATGTAGAAACAATTTTAGCAGTTGTGCTACTACTTAATGCTTAAATATTGTTTGCATTAATCTAACTCTCCAATCAACTAAAGTGGCTAGAGACATTGTTGCACACTTGGTTGGAGAGCTCTTGTAATTCTGCACGCAACTCCTCAAATCGCTTGTTTCAAGCTAATACGCTTCCCCGAGATATGACAATTTAAGCATCAGGGTTTGTTAATCAGTCGTCATTTTGACGAGTAGCCCTAAAAACCAAGTCGCCAACTGCAGAATTTTCCTCGCTGTTTGGCGACTGGCTTGACTGACTGGTCGAAGTGCTACAGCAGCATTTTGTCTATAATTCATTCCTAACGATAAAGGCTAGGAGCATATTCTGAAGTGCCCTGTCTCTCTCTTCCACACTACCTTATCGGTTCCTCTCATTTGTACAGACACTCGAAACATCTCAAGGATTATCAGGTGGGTGGGGCTTGGAAGTAGTTTCTACATCAATTTATGTGGATAAAAGGTCTTAATAGCTGTATCGTCCAGTTTTAGTTTTTTTTTTACCTTCGTTGTACAGGTAAGATAAAGCACTTAAACTTTATATTTCGTGGCTCATTAATAACAATTTCGGCCACTTTACTAAACGTCAGCCGTTAAAATAAGCACAACCATTTTTAAATCATTTAAAAAACATTTCTACATCAAAGATACCAGTATCTTATCATTTTCACCCTTCCATCCCACCCAAACACTCCCCACCAACTCCCCTGTGTGCTCCTAGCCTCTATCTACATTGAGTTTGAAGGTAGAGTGTTGTTGTCAGATGAGTGGGGTGACAATGGGCAAGCTCTCATTATAGCCGAAGTGGTGCCACCTGGACCGGGAGCCGAATCTAGACTTCCGGAAGCGATTCGTGGATGACATTTTCACGATTTTGAAGAGAAATCGGGTGATAAGAGGGTTAGAAATAGTGAATGGTCGGAAGAGCTGTCTGAAGTTGTAATGTCTTACATGTACGGTAAGACGCAACGCGAAGCCAACACTTCGTGGTCTGCCTTGCCGTTAGTATTAGCTGCTGCTCACCTGTCCAATTGCCACTAAACACAGGTATTGGCCAAGTGCCAACAGCTATGCAGTGAGCGAGCCCAACTGCTCAACCAGTTGGAACCGCATCAATGCAGTTAGCCAGTCACATGGTATAAAAGCCTGCAGGAACAGTGCATCTTCAGTTGGTGTATGGGGGCTTGAACTGAAAAGTTGAACCTCCAGAGCTAAACAGGGTCAGAACAAGTTAGCAACCTTTGGTCTGATGTGTAATATGTAATGCTATGTGCATAGTCCTTAGCTATCCAGTAAGAAGTGACTTAGGATTGAACCTTCTAGATGTACTGCTCCAGAGGACACAAGATGAAAGTATTAAAGTACAGTCTCTATATGAAACCAACTGTGTCAGGTCAGGGAATCCCCTTCTCGTCATGACATCAGAAGGGGCAACTGAAAGCAATCCGAGTTCGTTACGTTGGTGAGAAATTCCATGACCCTAGAAGAAGCACGACATCGTAAAAAAGGAAAGTTTATTACACTCAAATACCCACCAGAACTGTTGAACGTCCTTATTAAGAAGGAAGTCACCGTAGGGAGGTGGGAAAGTAAGAATTTAACAGGGGAGAGGTAGTGCACAGAGAAAGGAAACGGGTAGGCCTAACTTACCTTAGGGGAGAAAGTGAGAAGATACAGAAAGTCCTGAAGACCAACAGAGTGTAAGCCTTCTTTCGTAACAAAGACGTAAAATCAAGGCTTATGAATAAGAGGAAGTATGGTGAAAAAGTGAGGAGAGATCCGTAGAGTGGAAGAAGCCTTGAAAAAAGTATACAACACTCGGAGTCGATTGCATGCCACGTGGTGACTGTAACGCCGTGGAGTGCGAAATAGAATTTGGCAGCACATGGCTGGTACTACGAATGCGAAAGAAAGAAGAAAGCGGCGTGACAGTCCACCATATGAGCAAGCAACAGCGTGTCGAGTGGGAGAGCACCCGACCACTCATCGTCTCCAATACGACAAATAAAATACATCTAAGAGGACTGGAGTCTGTAGTGATTCAAGCACACCTCCAGGAGAAAAAAGAGAGTTATTGAGGATACAGGCTCCATCGACTTCCACGCTCAAGTTTCTGGTGCGAGGTGAACTGCGTGAACTCCTGATCTGTTGATGGGAGAAACAGGCTGACAAATACAGGAGGCAGCAGTTGCGGTCAAATTCAAATTCAACAGTGAGTGCTAGTAATGATGTGAGCCAAAGAAAAAAGACAGGTTAAAAGTGCCTGGAGAAGATAGTAGGAAGTTAGTTCATAGCTGTCGAAAACTTGCTGGATTACATGCGGTATTCTTCTTTCGAGGCTGTGCGCAATCATGGAAATTCAAATAGAAAATGTTGAAAACTTCCAAGGTCAAGATCGACGTTGTGGTGTGTTTGGAATTTGTTCGGATTGTGTTGGGATTTGAGTCTTTGAGTTGCTGATGTGTGGCAGAAAAACGGTTGAGTTTTTGACGTGACGTCATAAATCGTGCAAAAACCTTCAAGAAGTGATGAAAACCGTTAAAATCAAGATTGATAATGCCCAAATTGAATCAATATGTTACTCAGCACTGATTACAGCTATGAGTGAAGCCTTAATAGCATAAAATAAAATAACGTCAAAATGCTCTTAATAATAATGGCTTCTTAAACACTGTAATAATTGCAAATCTTTGTGGCCTTTTTACCTCTAGTCTGTTATGTAACTTGAAGCACACGTAGCATTGTACTATGGAATGAGTGAGGATTATGAAAACTGGTCAAGTGGCTGACGACTGAGTTAACCTTCACGTAGTTGTTGAACTTAAATCAAGTTTTTGTGTTGCTGGGCTTAAGCACACTGACTGCTACATATATCCTGTGTTTATTTTAATTAACTATAGACCTATTTACTAGTTGTACACAACACACTGACATAATAGCTTTACAAAATTAGGCAATTACGTTTCCAGTAATCAAGTTGCAAGCGTTATAATTTTCCTACTTATTTATATGTATTTTGTGTGTGGCTAAAGTGAAGTATTTTCTGTGTGCCAACCATACAGAAAAAAGGATAAGAGAGTAATTAATTTTTAGTGGCATCCAAAGGAGAGGGAAGGCACAAACAATTGCTGGATCTGTTGATTGTTCATAATCAACGATCAGCTTAGAAGCCATAAAAGCTGATTGGAACTTAGGGTCTAGACATTAACTGGCGTGTATGTGCTAAACGCTGGATAGTGGGTTATCACAAAATACAACCGTTACAGCATGCACGGCTGCTGCTATTACTAATACGACATAATGTAAAGCTGCTACAACTGCAGTAGCTTGTTTCTGATCAACATTTCTTTTATTAAATTTTAGGTAATACTCAAGAAACTCAAGAACTGTGCTTCTTTGATCCTGATGCCGTGGTGAGTTCCTACCTTGGTGGTTTTACAACCCTTCAGCTGTCTGTGGCAACATATAATTATCTTTTCTCTGAGGGAGCAGGGGTTTTAGATAATACGTAGATAATTGAATATTAAATAATACGTAGATAACTGAATGTTAGATAATACATAGATAACTTCAGTTTTTTATCTCGGAACAATTGATTACCTTTCCAAAGTTAATAAAACCATGTTACTCTTCTGTAGGTTCTTTTGGTTAACTTTGCTCATAGAAAAGTTGGTGGTAATGTGATTAATCCATCCTTACTGGCTGCCTTAAGATATAGTCAGACTACAGGAAAACAGTTTAATCGATCTGAAGTTTTACAATGCGTAATACATCACTCTGTAACTGTTGGCTGAGTACTCGTTCGATTTACCCTGAATCAATTTATTTCTTTTGTTTTGTAACCTTGCTTCTTCATGCCTTTATCTGTTTTGCATGACATAGAACGGACCACGCAGCATTATTGCTCAGCTGGAGGTGACAGCTTGGACTGATCTGGGAGACCCCGTTACATTTAGTTCATAATCAAGTTATTAGACAATGGAGTCATAGCTCTATAACAAATGCATTACTTTATCCGTCAACACTAAGGCTGCACCGATACCCACTTTACCCTTCCGATAATAATCCAGTTTTAAAAATGTTGTTGCCAGTGGTACAGACACAGATATCTAAAACTTATCCTTAATTTGTTATCATTGGTGTAGTTTTCTTCAAAAGTCCAATAATTATTAAAATTAAAAAAAATTAAAACAACAGTTAAATGATCAGCTAGGAAGACAAACTCCGCAAACCGCAATCAAGAACGGTTCCCGAGTTTATCGATATTTCAGCAAAAGTTGCCGATACCTATCCGATGCCTCAAATATTGGCAACCGATCCCATCCAGTGTCGGTGTCAGTGTAGCTTTAGTAAACACAATGTGTCTCGTGTGGGTTTTTGGAATGCCTTATTTCCTCTGCTATTTACAATGTGCTTCTACATTATTGTCTCTCTACAAACTCTAATACAAAATTATCAGTAAAAGCAATCTGGAAGCGGGTTCGTCCTTCGGAAAGAACCATTCAAAAGGTTTTATTCTAGCAGCATTTTCATTACGGTTGTATGTGAAATATCTTGCCCATATTTAGTTTCCTCGCCTATTATGGTCAAGCCTTTGGCCCACCACGGAATAGTTCTGTTCCTTAGGGGAGGGTTTGTAAATGCTGAATGCATAAAACCAAGGTGACACGAACGTAATAAAGCTGCTTGTTAAGAATTACGGAGACTATCGATCCCGCAAAGACTTAACATTAGGAAGTTGAATATTGGGCAAGTACAGGGTGGTCCACAAAAAACTAAGTCCAAGTTTTCTAGTTAGCGCCCCTCAGAACCAAGAGAGGACAGAAGTCTTCCCGTTTCATTAGATTTGATTTCTGTCCTCTCCTGGTTGTGAGGGGTGCTAAGTAGAAAAGTTGTACGTCGTCAATTTTTTGTGGACCACCCTGTACTTTGTATGAGCCTAATGAAGCATCCAAAGAATTGTAAGTGTTGAATTGTTATTGAATACAGTTATTTTGAGTTCTTTCCGACAATTGCTTGCATTGTTAGTTTTTTTATATGCTTTTGTTACAGGGACATTTATTAGTGGTGTGCGAAACTCAAAATTTCGAATTGAGTTTGAATTCGTTGTGTAACCTCGACTCGCGATCTTAATACTTCAAAATCTAGTTTTTCAAGTTTCATAGAAAGAAAAAAAAGTAATGTTCAATAAATTGCAGCAAAACTTATCTTTTCTTATCGTAAATCGTGGATTAAACGCCCATGGGCTTATGCAGTTAATTTGGCAAAAATAGGGGGTGGGCTTTAAATCAAGCATTATCAATTTTCTAACCTTTCTGGACATGTATTACAGAAAATTCGAAGCTTTTGAACGATGTCTGAAAGACCAATTTTTACATCCTTTTAATTGCTGTGAAGAAGGGAGGAGGCTTCGGTGAGAGATGCCTTGTGCAGGTGCTAGGAGCTAAAGGAAGAGTCCACTATGACTACATACAGGAAGGGAGAAGGGGCCAGTAAACATAACAAGCAGTACTATCTTTATTCACATCATATAACTTTTAGGTAATTTTTCGTAGAAAAACGACAATTGGAGGGGTGGGCTTTAACTCCATATTTCAAGATTTTGACTTTACGGCATTTTAAGGGGTAGGCTTTAGCTTCAACTGGGCTTTTAATACACTATTTACGGTACTATTAATACTTTAAAAGTGTGGAATGCGACGTATCAACAAATTGCTTTGTACATGCCAAATCAAGAGTCTGTATTCAACAGAGTATTTTTTCTCATTCCTGTTTAGTTTGCGCAAGATGCATAAATAAATCTGTATAGTGTTTTCGTTTTAATTGGTTTAAATAAATTTACTTTTTGGTTTAGCACATGGGGATTATAAGAACCTACAGCATCATCTTCGAAGCTCGAACTCTAATAAAAACACGTTACTCTGCCCCCAAGCTCGACTCGAACTTTACTCGACGTGAAAAGTTTGAGCTCTCACACCTCTAACTAATACTAAGTTGCAAACAGTGAATAAGGCTTTTTAATTTGAAGTGAAGCCGTCATAATGGCAAAAAAAAAACACGTTATTTTCAAAAGAAAGTCTACAATCATGTCAACCCAGAAGCAGAACTTTCTGCTATTGACTGTGACACAAACTGTCAGAAAATATTGTCTGCCGCTTATATGGTTATTGGTTACCCACATGTTTAGTGGTTTTATTGAATTTACTTTTCAGTGACTTATCCTACTGATCTGGTTATTCAAGCACTGGAACAGTCTCTTTGAGACGATCGAAATGGTCTATTGAAATATCAACTTCGGTCAAAAATTGACAAAATGGCAGAAAGTTGGACAAAATTTGCCTGCAGCGGCCTTCCACACTCCGCGACGTATCGTGGCATGTTGCACTGATTCTCCGATGGGGCATGTCACTCTAGCTAATTTTCATTTGCAGAATACTCCTCACTGTCTTACAAATGGGAAGTCTCCCTTGTCTACGGCATGTTTGAACGTCTTAATTTGTGTCTAACTATACTTAATTTTATGCAAAGTAAGTCACTTCTGGTGTCTTCTCAGCTGCCTACCTCACGTTTTCTCTAACTTTTGTCACGGCACGAACGAGTGGTTTTCATCCAGCAACGAAGTTGGACTTGCGTTCCGGGAGTTTACTTGGGTTATCAAGATGCTTAGGATGATAAAAGCAGCCGATGGCAGTGCGTGTCATTTTTTGTAGGAAGTTTTACTGGGATTGCAGTGAGACGCTTTGGAAAAGGCAGTGGTCAGTAAATTAACATGCGTAAAAAAGATGCCGGTGCCTTTAGGCCCTATGGGTTCGGTGGAACCGCAATGCCATAGGGTAGTTCATGGGGTCCATTAATGAATTACATAGATTATTGAGTTAAATGCAGTTGGCATTGACTATGGTTGTAAGGTAGACTGGGCTCGGGAGAATTTTGTTGAAAATTTGGAGGAGTGATGTGAAACGGTCGGAGTGGAGAAAATACACAGAGTGAGCCGAGTGAGGGCCCTGTATTGAAGCGGAGGCAGTGTGGCCACATCACGATGGTTATGATATGTGGCGTGAAAATGAAATGGTTGGATTGTGGTTATGGGTGTGCGAGTGGAATAATTTTAATTCGAGTCGAGCGGAGCCGAGTTTGCAACTGAAGAATCGAGTTTCGAGCTGAGTTCGAGTATTCGGTGAACACAGTTTGCAAGTGTCTTTTTTTTATTTGTTAGTGTAATAACAACTAATGTGTCGGCTATTGGACTGAGCGAGTCAACGACTACAATTAGTTTTCCAGTTTTTAGGATAAAACTTTAAAATGGTTTACGCTAGTGGCTTTTAATTTGCACCACCAGAAAGCTCTCGTCGAGACAATGAATTTGGTGTATTTGAAGGTCAAAATCGTTAAAAAATTGGCGAAGTTATCGCATTTTCATCGGATCCGAGTTTTCTGAGTATGGATGCAAGCGAAGAGCCGAGTTCGAGTATACGTTGCGTACTTGGCTCGACTCGAATTTTTCAAGTATCGCACATCCCTAATTGTAGTGTGGGTGTGGAATTGCATGAAGGGGATGAGCCCCAAAATGAGATTTGGTTAGTGAATAGAAGGGGCCGTAGGCAACATAATGGTGCCGGTAGTGTCTCAGAACTGGAAGAATTACCAGAGGCAATTCAGCGAAAACGTATGGTATGGACATAGTAAGGTAATTCATTGGCGTGGTGAAGCCATACAAGCGCAAGCTTGCGGTTTTGTTCGGGGGCTACGGAGTGATCGATCGGGGATTAATATGTTTGTAAGTGCATGTACAGTGGTATGGTCCGCTGCACACGCTTATTCAAGACCGCCTTCATACTGTGCACCCCCTTTTGATGGTGATAGTAGACATGGCAATGACTATGGTGCAGGCCGAGATGTCTTTAGGTATTGCCATCTTTTGTTACGCAGTTTTTACGCGATCGACTTGCAGAATCCCTGGAAACCGCAGCTGTCCACAAAACATTCAGTTGATGGAACAACGTTTTCAAATTCAGGTGTTGCTACATATAAATAGAAGACGTCGTGATCGGTTGCAATTTGCATTCACCGAGGACTTGCGTTCGATATTATGGGCATGTCCGCTGACGCTGCCGGAACTGTTTGGTGTACCGTTACCTGAATACGTGAAACCTGCGCATTAAGGGTGCCGCAACTGATTGGGCGACGGGGTTTCGTGTGAAAACACTAGTTTGAATGGTGGTAGTGCTGCCAGGGTGGCAGGATGGGACGTTGTCACTGGCCCGATTGTCGATCGCGTTGAACTGTGCATGAACTTGATGAATGAGATGGCCAGGACCATTGTGGATTCTGAAGTTACGATGGGTACTCGGGGAGGGGTTATATGTACAACTGAGCATGTTACATGGCCTGGCGTTGAGCTCGCAGGGTGTAGTTGGAGGGGTGGGGGTATCGGTGAAAGTATGTCTGAATTTTTGGCAATTTTATTGTTTACTTATTTACTGTATATAACTGTTGTCAGGTATGGAGCAGTTTTATCGAAGTATGTCTGTACAAGGACTTTTCAGCTGTTGGTCAGTTTTATTGAGATTTCAGATCGGCTAAGATGGGGTGTCCCTTACAAAACATCCATTGGTGAAGCATGTTTGCGAATGGTGTTATTTGATGTTGGCCGCTGAGCCCACGATACACGGCGTATTGGGGACCTTTTCACGGTAGCGACCTACTTGCATGGTCTTCACCCATCGGAGGCCTTAGGGCCGAAACAGTTGTCTCGGAGGTTGTCATGTTTTTGATCATGCAGGAATCGTATCAGTGAAGTGGCTCACTTGGATCGAAACCGATGTGCTTTCTGGGGGTGGGAAGCTGTTTTTCGTCATCCGAGACCACAAGGCAGCTAGGAGTGGGGATCTGCCGAAGTTGCAGAAGCCGTACGCCCCTAGTCGCTATCCAATACAAGGCGCTTTCTTTTAGGCAGACAGCGCCGTTGCAAGACTAGCTGGCCGTAGCCTCTGGTGGTCGTCCTGCGAAACGGTTGTTGTCGTGTGTCCGGCCTCTTCAGCGGGTCAGCCCACCAACAATGGCTCAGTGTCTGTGCTCAGTTCGGGAAATATCGGGTGTCAACACGCCGTTTTTCGGGGCGCATTCCGAGTGTGCTGCAGTGCCATCGGCGTCAGCTTGGTGTGGTGCTTCAGCGTCCCAAGTTTTGGCAATGGCCAACTGGGCATTGCCTTCGGTCTTTGCTACCCTGCATCAGCATGAACAGGTTCCGTGGTTGGCCAGGTCGCTCCTACAGAGGCTGCAGGCGAAGTGTCTGCTGGCGTGACCATGCAGGTATGGCTAGCTGCGCCACATGGTGGAATCTATCCCATTTGTCAATCGGTGAGTAAGGTTCTGTGAATAAGAAATGAAGATTCTACAAGAGAACTTCTTGTCACGGGAGAACTTAAGTTTGCAGAGTAGAATCTGACGAAACTGTGTTGGGTAGACCTTCTTGGAGCTGGGGGTCTCCAGCAGCAAAATGGCTGTGAATAACAAAGTACGAGGTAGGCAGTGGAGAACACACCGGACCGGAAGTGACGTAAGTTTTTGCAGAAAATTAAATGCAATCAAATGCAAAGTAAGAACCGCGTACAAGGAATATTTCATTTGTAACACAGTTTAGTCGGATTCTGCTCTGAAAACTTAAGATTCACCTGCGAATATTTCGACAAGCAACTTAGTCTATGTAGGTGGAAAAAAAGACATCCAGACTTCACTAGTAGGCAGCCGAACCTTAGGTTGAAGTAGACCAGCTTAGGGTATCTTTTTTTTTTTTTTTACCCCCTACATAGAGTGCTTGTTAAAAATTTGCTAGAGTAACTTATGGTTCTAGACTTTCTTTTGAAAATAGTGCATTTTTTTCTTTTTTGCCAGTATTACTGATCAGTTAATACCAGTTTTTAATAAAATGCTGAATGTAACAAATACAATGAACTTGGACGAACAAAAACAAGTTGACAATTGTATTATTTTTACTTGACTTATTGAAAATTATTTTGTTCTAACAAAAACTGCATTGCATTGATTATCTCAATTGACATCATTGATTGTTCATTCAATCCCTCTGCAGAATAGTTCTTAGGTCATAAGTCCATTGGTCCAAAAAATGCACTGTGCAGTCAGGAATGTTATTTCTCTTTTCACTAAACTGTCCAAAATTGTTTGGAATGCCAAGTATTACTGACTGTGCTCTGCTTGCTGGATTGTGGCTAAGTCCGAGATCTTTAGGCTGAAAGTGTCTGTATTTTTATTAGGTCTTGAGTTTAATTTTCATTTTGAAGTAATTTTGTTTTACAGGATGTTGATTTAAACCACAGTCGCATTGGAAGAATACAAAACTTGGAGCCTCTTCATAAAGTAGAGGTTAGATTACTACTACTGTACGATGAGTTAAAATTTCTACGTATTATCAGCAAATTTGGTACATCTGTCATTATTTATTTTGCTTGGGCACTTGTGAATACTGGTTCTAAATACCGATACGATGAATTCTACTTTGGAACTGACATTTTCAAGATGAACTAATGCTTTAACCAACTAAATGAAAAGCAAAAACAGATCAATGTTGATGCAACGGCATATTTCGGTAAAAAATATTGCAGTAGTCAATGATTCAGGCTACAAGAACAGGTACATGTACAACTGATTTTCACTGTACTACAATTTTCGAAAGCGGTGCTGCCTTCTCGTGCAGTAGAACATGGTGATGGTGCTACCCTCTCGTTATGCTCTGTTTTAAGTAGGTGAGTGAGTGGATAGATCTAGGGTCACAATTTTCATGCATCCTGATAAACAGGTACATGGATGTTCATCAAGTAGTTTTGAAGTACTGGGTGACGTTGATCACAGAGGCACGGAGTTGTGCCTCGTTGTTGGTGTAGACTTAAGGAGCTCTTGGATATTTTCCCAGCTAACATTGCGTTTTGTTCTTTTGTGGAATTGGGAGTTGCAGGATGCTCTGGTTGCGGTACACTGGCAACATTGTCATAGGCATGCGGTGGAGTCATTTTCCTTGGCTGAGCCATGTTTGGTGGGTTTCTAAAAAAATATTTGCTTCCACCCAGCTCGGAAATGTTGGTGACAACCTTTACCAGACAGTGTTTTTAGGTAAGTCAAGCGGTGCCCATGTAGCAGAAAAAGAAATAACTGGGTAGCGTTCCATGAAATGAAAAAAAAAAAAAAACAATATTAGCTGGGAAAAGATGCCAGTGCTCCTTAGGTCCAATTCCAACAATGAAGCACACCACTCCGTGCCCTACAGACCATTGCCATCCAGCACTTCAAAAGCCCGCAAGTTCCCACGATGAATATTCATGAACCAGCTTAACAGGATGTCATAAAAATTATGACCCATAACTATCCACTCACCTCTCCGCACACTGGAGACCTCAATTTAAATAGCTGAACCGGAACTTAACGAGATGGCAGCACCGTAGCTACGATCTGTAGCGTGAGGAGGCAACATCAATTTCAAAAATCCTAGTGTAGTTTGTAAAGCGTATGTCATATTTTTCATCTGAAAGTTTGCCACTGGTTCATTTTGAAAATGTAAATATTGGATGTATTATTTGTATATAATGCCAAAACTATATCTAGTTTCTAATTTTCACGATAAGTCAATCCCTGTACGTTTTATTTTGCCCTTTGAGCAAACAGTTGAAACTCTTTACTCAACACTACAGTCCGTGTGTTAGAGAGTTCTTGACGGAGGATTGACATTCTTTGTGGAGGCACTTTGTCCTTATGGCATACCAACCTGTTACCCAACGACTAATGTTTGGAAGGGCGTTGGTAGTAAACCATGGCTACCAGTTAAGCGGCCCCTATTTATTTATTTTTTCAAAAACTTGCGAGAAAAATTCTGAACTTTGTGGAAATTTTGGCGTCGGAAATTTAAAAAAATTGTTGTTGACCACCCTGTACATTGTGTAGATGCAATGCCTAGGCATTTCAAAATGGTACAAGTAATTTATGCTGCTTTTCTTACAGCTAATGTATTGAATATGTTCTACACAACTGGATTGTTCACATTTTGCCTTTTATTTTTCTGTCCAATCAAACTTCTACTCCTGCTGTATTGTATATGAACCATCGTTAAATGCACGTTACATTTAAATTTGCTGATAACTTTTGATTTACAAATTATGCCTCATCACAACACGATTGGTTTTGATTGCATTTACTGTAATTTATCGTTTCTTTCTTTTTAAACAGGTTTTATGTTTACGCCAGAATCTGATCCGGAAAATCGAGAATGTAGATAGCCTGGTTACGTTACGTGAATTAGAGCTGTACGACAACCAAATCTCAGATATCGAGAATCTGGACAATTTGGTTAATTTAGAGTAAGATGTTTTTTTTAATTTGAAAAGAATTTTGTTCAGTGTTAAAACAAATCTGTGATTGAAACTGATTTTTTTGCATTTCTTTTTGTTTTTAGAGTCTTAGACTTTTCTTTCAATCGTTTGAAAAAGATCCAAGGATTAGACAGACTAACGAAACTTCGTCGCATTTTCTTTGTGAACAACAAAATCAGTAAAATAGAAAATGTTAACCATCTTGTTAATTTAGAAATGTTGGAATTGGGATCCAATAAAATCAGGGTGAGTAGCATCTTTTTTAATTTTCAAATATTCTTGTAATAACTATTTTGTACTCTGATCACTTGTTTCTTTTCAGGTAATCGAAAACTTGGATGGTCTGCGCAACCTGAAATCTTTATTTTTAGGAAAAAATAAAATCTGTCGGATACAAAACTTGGAGAATTTGACTAGTTTGGAAGTTCTTAGCATTCAGGTAACTTGTATACATAGTATGATGTTTGAAAAAACGCACCGTCTTACAATGAATATTCAGAAACTAACAGTCAAAAATATGCTTGTACTAATTAACAACAAATAATAGTACCGTATTTGCAAATTTCCGATAGGCTGCTGACGACTTAAGGTGTAAAACAAGTCCGCCTATCTTCATCCAGCAACAGCCATTATTTCAATCCACAAATCTCACATAATACCACCGCTGTTGTCGTCTGCTGTTTAAACCTTCGTGCGTTGGAAATGCCACCCACGGTAATGACTGGACAGTGTCATAACTCGTGCCGTAGACTCAAATAAAAGTTGTACCCCGAGCTCCCTACTAATAACCTGAAGATTAGCAGGATTTGAGGGACCTTGGAAATTCATAAGTTGCTCAT
>JAHWFP010156032.1:18846-29217 GCA_023313725.1 Lithobius niger
CCCCCCCCCCCCCCCACACACACACACACACACACACACACACACTCGTGAGTTATGGCTAATGACTCAAGGCCCATCAAATGGCTATCTCTCATGGAGTTACAGGCAAGGAGGGTCTTGAGTTTACATTTGCATGGAGTAAAACCAAGAGCTCTCTCCTTGTCTCTAACTCCACGAGAGATAGTCATTTGAGGGGCCGTGAATCATCAGCCATCACGGATGGGTTGGCATGGGGGACAGCACTTATGAACCTTCAAGGCTCCTCAAATCCTGCTATTCTTCACCTGATTAGTAGGAGTTCAGGGAACAACTTTCAAGTTTGTGGGTGGCACGAGTAACGATGCTGACCAGTCGTTACCAAGGACTAAGTTTCCAACGCGCAAAAACATAACTGCAGACGAAAACAGCGCTGGTATTACGTGAGATTTGTGGATTGAAATAATGGTTGTTAACTGATGCAGACAGGAGGACATGTTTTACACCTAAGTCGTCGGCAACATTTAGAAAATTTGCAAGTACAGAACTAGATTTGTTGTTAATGAGTGTAAGCATACTTTTAACTGTGAGATAGTATGATGTGTACAATTATATTCTGCTTCAGCTAGGGATTAAAGTTTCCAGAAAAGTAAAGTAGGATCAAATTTACAGAAATATTTCCAAAAAAATTGGGAAAACTATAACTTTTCTTTCAGCAAGAATGATTACAAAAGTAACAAAACCTAAATTAACTTTACTTTTGAAGCATAAATTAAAAAAAATTATTAATTAAACTTGAACATGAAGTAATAACACAAAAGAAACAGCCAAAAAATAAAGTTCTAAAGCCATTATTTCATCCTCCATGTTATTCTTTGAGTCACTTTCGTCACTGCTACTCTCTGCCTCTGATGAATCCTACAAATACAAAAGAGAATAGCATTTTACCTGTATTCTCCGGTATTCTGACACATTGCCCAATATAAAAAAGAAAAGTCCGGTCCGGCCTAGAAAAACCATGGCGAGTGCTAAAGCTTATCACTGCGTCTGTTTCTGCTAAAGCTGAGCCGATCATGCTCTTTGCTCTTTGATCGGTAGGTAAAAAGCCAGATAGGTCAGTAATGAACTGAATGGAAGGTAGTGTCGTGTCTCATGGACCAATTTGGGTGTTTGAATACACCATTTTGAAGGTTAGAAGTTGCAAGATAAAATGTAAAATTTTAGTGGGGGTTATGAGTTTTAAGATGATTTTAGTTTCACAGTCTTACCAATATTTTTAAAATTATTATGTGCACTCACGCCTATTCTTTAGTTATGCAATGATTTTAAAAGCAATTTTTTTTATAAAGACATACAGTAAAACCTCTATTATCTGACACTCTTTTATCTGGAACTCTGTTAACCGACGTCTATTCTCAGTCCAAAAAAAAGTGAAGTTTAAGGTTAAGTGGTGGCTTTGTACTGAACTACAGGTGTCTAAAGCTTTTTTCTTCTCCCTCTCTAAACCCAAAAATAGTAGCGTCCGATCCCCCCCCCCCCCTTCCCCATCGCAGGTTAGTTTCATTCATTCATTCCTTATCCGTAGCTGCTTGTGAGTGGACATCGTTCGACATTTTTATTTTTTATTAACAATGTCATCAAACAAACGAAAGCGTGTTATGTTGACAATGGAGCAAAAGTTTCAGATTGTTAAACGTTGAAAATCTGGAGAAACTATCACGAAGCGGCCAAAGAATTCGGCGTCGGCTTTTCAACTGTTGTTGATAAGAAGAGGAATACAAAAAAAATTGTAAAGTTTGCATCAACGTTGGACATTGCTAACTCCGCAAATTCAAGAAAAACTATGAAGACAGCAGACGATCAGAAGTTGGATAGTGCGCTATACAAATGGTTCATCCAGAAACGTAGTGAAGGAGTGCCACTTTCTGGACCAGTGTTAATGGAGAAAGCACTGATGCTAAATTCCAAAGTTGGCGGCAACAAGAATTTTAGAGCTAGCAGCGGGTGGCAGGAAAAATTTAAGCATCGGCATGGTATCCGACAGTTGAGCATTGAAGGAGAAAAACTTTCTTCCAACGTTGCAGATGCCGATGTGTTTATGTAGTTTAAATAAAGCCGAAAAATTAACGGCCGATCAAGTTTATAACTGCGACGAAACGGGGCTGTATTGAAAGCTCTTCACACCAAAACACTTGCTGCGGCAAATGAGTCATCCGCACCTGGCCGAAAAATGATGAAAGGTCGAGTGACTATTTTAGCGTGTGCCAACACTTCTGGATCGCACTGTTTAAAACTCGCACTCGTCGGCAAAAGCAAAAATCCTCGTTGTTTCAAAAACAAACAAAAAAGTGCTTCTCGTCCACCACTTCAGCCAAAAAAAATGCTTGGATGGACACATGTGTTCAAGCAATGGTTTTTTGATTGTTTCGTTCCCGTTGTAAGGAAAAAACAGCAGAAAAAAAATATAACAAGGGAGGGGGGGCATCTTACTCGTGGATAGCGCACCCCGCACACCCAAACTCCGAAGAATTAAAAGACGGCGATATTAGATGCATGTTTCTTCCAACCAACACCACCGCTATTTTGCAGCCAATGGATCAAGGCATGTTGGAGTGCATGAAACGAAAATTCAGAAGGCTGCTAATTCGCAAGTTACTTTTTGAAGGAGAAGATGATGCAGCCAGTGTTGTGCAATTTTGGAAAACTTTAACGATAAAAGACTGTCTTTACATGATCGCGGAAGCATGGGACTTTTTGCCCCAACGTACTATCACTCGCAGTTGGAGAAAGCTTGGTCCGAATCTTGACCTTGAGGTGAACGCTAGCGTGGAAGAGCCCGTTGATGTTGTAGGGGTGGAGGAATTAATGGCGCTCTTTGCTGAACTTCCCGGATGTGAAGTGTGATCAAGCCGATGTCGAAGCGTGGCTCCAAAGTGATGTGAACGATCCGGGCTTTCAGCTTTTAACTGATGATGAAATTGCTTCAGAGCTTCATGGCGAAGCTGCACAGATTGACAACGAAATCGAAAGCGACGAAGAAGTATCCAACATAAATAAAATAAGTAATGGCGAAGCTTTCGATAGCTTTTCAAAAGGATTAATGTGGCTTGAACAGCAAGCGGACACGGACGCTACCGAATTGTTGTTAAAGAGGCTTCGTAACAGAGCTGCGAAGTGCCGTCTGTCTAGCCTACGCCAGCAAAAACTGCCATTTAAGCCATCATAAATTGTTTTTAATTGCAGATTTTTTTTTCTCCTAGCTTTCAGTACATTACTGAATGCTTTACTTACGGTAGGCCTATACGACGTAACGTGTGTAAAGCTTGGATTTTTCTTTTAGCCAATTAAATTTCATTACGAAAATATTTTATTTCTCAGAGTTATTTAATTATTTTACAGTATAACTACGAACAAATGCAAAGGCAATGCTTTATAACAGTCTAGGCTACCATTTAAATCACTTTCATAGGATTACACTTGACTTTACACCCCATTTTGTATGTTTTTCTCTATTATCCGGAATTTCCGATTTTCCGACGGTAGCTTGGTCCTAATTAGGTCGGATAATCGAGGTTCTACTGTACTTTAGTCTTACAGTTACCGTAATTGAGAACTGGGATTGGTTATCAGAATTCGGTATCGGTAATCTAGATCGGGATTTGGTGTCGGCCAGATTCCTTAAATGATCGGCTATGGAGGAAAAAAGCTGATCGACCCAGCCTTTATTTCCCGACTTCTTGATGTCGTTCGTTTACTGCAGACATGTTTTCGTTGGCAAGTTTAAGAGTGATGCTAGTGTTTTGGCCATCTTGAACACTTAAAAGATTTTGCATCGGACTGCTCACTGCTCTGTTGAGAAGCTACAGCTTATGTGAAATTATGAGAGTAAAAGAGCTAAGGTTGTCAAATGATTACATTTCTTTGTGGGTATATTTCCGTAAGTACTTTTTTCTGTAACTGGTAATGCGATACCGGATTACGGTTCGCGGCGGTTTGCTTAGGAAATCACCGAATATCTTCCTAGCTATATTTTAACGATGGGCTACTGTTTCAGAATTTTTTATTTTAATAATTATTGGAGTTTTGCGAAAAACTACACCGTTGATGAAAAATTGGAGATAACAATTTGGATATCGGTACCGATACTGGCAATATGTTTAAAACCGGTTCGGTATCGGATCCGTAAAGTTGTTTTTGGTGCAGCCTGAGTGCAGCTGACATTGCTGGATGTGACAAAATTATTATTGTCGTATAGGTGCTTTCTGTTGCAAATTCCTGTCCACCAGGTAGTGGTTCTATTTTTCCCCCACACATTTACAGATAAACCTGCGTGCCCACAAACCCTCATTGGTACTGAATTTTGCAAGATTTGCCAAAATGTCAATGTAGGGCGTATCTTCGAACCATTTCTGACGGATTCAGATAAATTCTCGATGCATCTACTAGTTAGAAATTGTCCTACTTCTGCGTGTGTTCATGAGGCACTAGGAAGCATTTCTTCAAACTTGGATGCCAATTTTTTTTAAACATGCTGGAACCTGGATTCCATTTGGTGTGTATTAACGCCAAGAGTAAAATTAAGCCCTCCAAGCGATTCCAGTAGATCTCCACATTTACGAATAAGTCCGATTGATATTCTGGGAAATTACTCCATCTGCTTCTTGAGAAACCACCACTGCTTATGATGCGAATTTTGCTTGCTTCAGACTTTGCTTCAGACTTGTACAGCAAATTCGATCCCCAACGAGTTTTAAGTTGCCCTATGTTTTTTAAATTCTTTGCCAGGCTCTTATTTTAAATTAAACAAAATGTTTGATCTCTTGCAGAGCAATAGGATAGTGAAGCTGGAAGGTTTGGACACACTGGTGAAACTGGAACAACTCTACATTAGTCAGAATGGAGTAGAAAGAATTGAAAATCTTCAGTTCAATGTAAGTTTATAAAAGGTAGTATTTTGGTGGTAGTGTACTAAGCAATATTGTGCATAGATCCTTCTACAGATGTAATTATGATCCTAAATGAAGAATCTAATTTTTGTTTGACTAACGTTAAACAGGGATTCGTGTGACAGATCCTATTGCGGAATCGGATAGATGGCTAGCTAGCTCTTTTATGTTTTTTTGTTAATAAAGTCACAATGGTAGTTGCATTACAACTGTTAATTTTTAGTTTGATAAAGATGGCTACGTTGACCAAAGTCTACCTTCTTACCAGACAGCTGATGATCTAAACTAAGTTTGCTTGTGTAGATAAACTGACCTACGTAGCAGTAAAAAAAATAGCCAATCTGTTATGCAGTTATAAGAGTTCGTAGATAAATCAGTGGTTTCATTTTAACTATCTGTCAGTACTGGAATTAGAGTGGGCGAACAATTTCTAGAAGTGTATTCAGTGTATAGCTTAAATTATTGCCACTGAAGCAACATGCTCTACACCACAACTAAATTCACCACAATGCATTACGATGTAATGTAAAACATATACAGTTGGCTCGCTTTAAAATGAACAACCTAGCGTGCCAAAAAATGGTTCTTTATACAGCAAGTTCTTACGGTAAGTTCCTTGAGTGAAGTGAAGGAATAGATAAAATGGAACTGCATCTGCGTTCTGATGATACTGCGAGTGCCGAGGACAGTGCATAAACTAGTTTCCATTGTTCACTGAAAAGAAGTTTCAGTTTGGGGATATGCTTTGTTCAGGCCATGAAAAAAAATTGTTTCGTTTACGGACAGAGCCCCAAATTTGGCTTATCGGAAGAATACGGACTCCTCTGATTAGCTTCTCGTTGGGCTAGAATGATGTAAAATGATCAGCTGAACAACATTTTCCCATAACATTTTCCCGTCAGAAATTAATGAACGCCGCACTGACGGACGTACAAGAGCCCGTTTTCTTCCATGTTCCCAGCTGATAACTTTTCCCCGTGAACAGTTCAGATAAGTGGGTTGTTATTGTCGGTTAGGTTAGGCAGTACCGGCTTCTGTTTGGCGTTTCACTTGTAATGAACTGGTTGGGCTTTGGCGTTTCACTTGACGGACTTTGGCCAAGTTGATGCTTTCCTGCGCGGCGCCGTCTGCCTTGAGTCTGCCTGCCGGCAACAAGATGGCGTCACAGCCTACCTCGTGTACTGCTAACTTTAGATCTAAACCACGGCCAAATGGTGCGTTTGCCCCAAAAATGGAAGAGGAAAACATTATTCAGCAGGTAATTCTTAGTCCATTAAAAAAAAAAAAAGATCGGACGGAAGTTCGTATTCTTCCGATGTTCCCCAAATTTAAACACCAAGCAAACAGGCTTTTTTTTTAAATTTTTTATTTTATTTTGAAATGCTAATAAGGTCGTTTTTGGCAAATTTTCCAATGCCATTTTAAACACAAAAGTTACAAAATGTAGTCCGTTGTAAGAATAAATACCAATATGCAGGTTTCTCGCTTGGTTTTTCTTAGGCTAATAAAAATATAAAACGGTCTCTGTTTAGACATACCATCTTGAAAATAATAGGAGCTTGGCTATCAAATGCTACTACAGTAAAGTTCGTTTATAACGAATTTCAAGGGGGTTAGTACTTCACTTCGTTATTAAGGCTGGGCCGATACCACTTGTTTACCGATCCGATCCGATACCGATTTCGAAGGAAAAAAATCTGCCAATACAGAGTCCCGATACCGATCTTTTTTCTTTTTCTTTTTAACGGCTTAATTGCTCCTTGGGGTATTGAAGTTATTTCAAATAAATAAAATAAATTGATAAAGAGTCCCTAACCAAGAAAAAAATTTGTGTAGATTTATATTTAACCAGACATAAGTGTATGTTTCTACATAAATTAACGTTTTCTTTAGTTTTTACATCTAGTACATTTTTTCCCTTGTTACCACATTAAACTTATTTATTAGTAAAGCTACGACGATCAACTTTGTTATGGATACCAAATCCCCAATAACTGATCCAAGTTCCCAACTGATCGAAAAATGTAATACTGAAGTATGTCTTTATAAAAAAAAATTACTTTTGAAATCATTGCAGAAACAAAGCATTGGCCTAAATAAATATAATTATTTTTTTTAAATATTGGTTTAAAATAATATTGCATGGCTAAAATCATCTAAAAACACAAAACTCCATTAAAATTTTAACATTTTGCCTGGTAACTTCTTAACAGTAAGAGAATGCTGCTTGCAGTTTGGACCATTGGGAAGCTGGCGAAAAAACCTTCAAAATGGTGTATTCAAACGCCAATTCGGTCGACGAGAAGTGAAAATATCTTGGATTTGGTTTATTACCGATTTATGTGGGTTTTATCTGCCGATCCGATCCCAATACTTCAAATATCGGTAGAGATCGGTAATCGGTATCGGCCCAGCCTTATTCGTTATAACAAAATTGGTTAAAAACTTATAACGAATTTCCAGAATTCTCAAAAAACATTCGTTGTAGAAGAAAATAGGCCTAAAACTTAACCTTTTAAGCAGTATGAACGTATAAATACGTCCAAAGAAAATCGTCAAGCTTTGAAGGGAAACTGCGGGTCGAAAAACGCAATTTTTGGCCAAAATAATTATCGAAATGAGGAAAGCTGAAATTCGCTAGCTGGCATGTTGTGCACCGATTTCTGTAAAAAAAAACCGCTGTTACTGATGTCTATAATTATATAAAAAGCACTTTAGTTGCGTGTAGACTCACTAAATATTGCAAAAGAGTCGTTCTCATTCTTTTTTTCCGAAGTTAGAAAGCAGAAAATTGCATATTTTTGAACAGCGGTAGCGGCCGAACCATTTGATGGGCGCCGCTATCTTGGATTCGTTGGAAAGCTGGATTTCCCCTCTATTCAGGCCTCTCAACATATTTTCTCGATGGCTATTTGGTATTGGCTAATCAGGCGTATTGTAGTAGGCCGTTTCTGGATGTTTCAAGCTAACTTACCATAGCATTTGAAGACCGCGTTCCCTCATTGGCCGGTTGGCACCATGTGACCGATTTGGCACGCTCTAATTGGCTGATGCGCGATTTCAACATGGACGCCGCCGCTCGCTTCAGATTTCATATCCGCGCAGTCCAGCTCCTAATAGAAACAGGATGATTTTTATTATGTGAAAAGACCTATACAGCTGTGAAAAATTGTTCTTTTATATGGATCTGGATTATAACGAATTACAAAGGTTCTTTAGGAGTGTTTCACAATATAAAAAAAAGGTGGCCATCCAAATTGGTAAAAAGTGTCTATAGCGAAACGTTCCTTGTACTACGTTCGTTATATTGATTCGACTGTATAACGAAAAATTAGATGTTGTGATTTAATGAAAATAAATTCACTGTTTTGTCGGCTGTAACTGGTGTTAATAATTTTGTGATACGTTATAATGATTTATAACGAATTACTAGCTGTTTACAGTGTGTATCCGTCCAGAGAAAGCTTGGCTGCTTTCTCCAGTTTTTATATTTTGGAACTTATTCTGTAGGCCTACACGACCACATTTAATGATTTAGTAAAAAACAAATATTGGAAATTTCTATTTTTTTAATTTGTTAGAGCATTTTCTTATTCACACGTAAGTGTATTGTGGATTTCAAACCATTATTTTTCTTTTATGTACTAGGCCTCTTACGGACGGACCTAGATTATTCAGTGTCCTTATAATAATATCCTGTTATAATTTGCAGGTTAATTTACAGACGCTTGATATGGCAGACAACAGAGTGAAAAAAATAGAAAACATTGACAAACTGGAGTTGCTTGAAGAGTTTTGGGTGAGTGAATGATTCTCCGATATTGTTTTTATTTTAGATTGTTTTGTCATTTTAGTTTTATGACTCTGGTTCAAGTGTTTATTATACAGGATGTACCTAAAAGATCTTGCCAAACTTTCAGGGTGTAGTCTCTGATCAAAAGTAAGACTAAAAAGTCCTATAAACATGGGTCCGGAAATGCATCCATTTTTCGTTACAGCCCCCCCAAAGTTAGGGGTAAAAGGTTGAAGTTTTTCCATAGCTTCCCACATAATTTGTACAAACAACTACAATAGACACATCTTTCTTGCAATTCAATTACTTCATAATGTAGGTCGTAAAACTTTGCTGTTGGGGCAGTAACGGCCTCTTTAGTAGTTTTACTGAAACAAACGCTGCGTTGCCATGCAGAGCACCAAAATCTCCAGTCTGGTATCATCTTCAGTTTAGATGAGAGCAATTTGTGCCTTTTGTGACTACAAAAGGTGCTCGATGTGTCCACCATGCAATCCAACACAGGCAAGGGTACGTCTTGCTATTGACTGATAAACATGTTCAAAAACACCGGGTGTATTGCGGATCGTATGGCAACACTCTACAATCCGCTGCCAAAGGGCTTCCTCGTTGTTAACTGAATACACAAGTACTGAATACACTTTAGATGTCCCAAAGTAAAAGTCAAGTGGATTCAGATCTGGTGTACGTGGAGGGCAAGCATGCGGTCCACCTCGACTAATCTAAACAGAAAGTCCAGTTGCCAAATGCTGATTTTTGGCCTAACCTAAAAAAAAGTTTTTGCGCAGAGATGTTCTACAGTATGTCCTTACTCCAAAACATAATGATGCTACCTTGGCAACCTTGGGGAATTCAAGATGGCATCCAAAATGGCGACAACAAAACGGTTTTTTGCTTCTAGCATCTAAACCCGTCATCCGATTGAAAATTAACGGTTACCAATTATGTTTAGAATAAAATTTCCTTCAAAAAAGGTTGCATTCATATTTTTGGTGAAATTAATTCTTCATGCCGAAATTTGTTACTTTAGTTGTTTTAGGCCGTTCATGCATGTTTCATATACAATTCCTGACTTTAAACAGCTGCAGTACCCGTTCTAATTCGGATAAAAGGACGGGATTAGGCTTAGATGAAAGAAGAAAATGTATATTTTCCAACAAGGGTAATTAAATCGATTCATATTAATTAGGAGCTAAGCTACGGCAGTTTACATACATTGTAGCACTGGGTTTTTTGTTCTATTTTACCACACGTTTCATCTTTAAACTGCTGCACTACCCGTTCTAATTTCGATAGATGGACGTGATCAGGCTTAGATGAAAGATGTAGATGTATATTTTCCAACAAGGGTAACTAAAACGATTTATATTAATTAGGAGCAAAGCTATGACAGTTTACCTATGTTGTAGCTCTGTGCTTTTCGTCCTAATTTACCACAAGTTCCATCTTTAACTGCTGCACTACCCGTTCTAATTCGGATAAATGGACGTGATCAGGCTTAGATGAAAGATGAATATGTATAATTTCCAACAAAGGTAATTAAAATGATATGTAATTATTAAGTAGGAGCTAAGCTACGTCAGTTTACGTACGTTGTAGCATTGTGCTCTTCGTCCTATTTTACCACAAGTTCCATCTTTAAACTGCTGCACCATC
>JAHWFP010156032.1:29617-80138 GCA_023313725.1 Lithobius niger
ATCTTTCATCTAAGCCTAATCATGTCCATTTATGCGAATTAGAACAGGTACTGCAGCTCTTTCTAGAGTCAGATGTGAACGTGCGTTAACGGCCTAAAATGACTAAAGTAACGAATTTCGGCAAGAAGGATTAATTTTACCAAAAATATGAATAGAACCTTGTTTGAAGGAAATTTTATTCTTAACATAATTGGTAACCGATTAATTTTCAATCGGATGAACGGTTTAGAATTTAGAAGTAAAAAACAATTTTTCATTACCATTTTTGGATGCCATCTTGAATTCCCCAAAGGGGGAGGGGGGGGGGCAAAAAAAAAAAACTGATGCATTTCCGGACCCATGTTTATAGGACATTTTAGTCTTACTTTTGATCATAGCCTACACCCTGAAAGTTTGGCCAGACCTTTCATGTATGATATGGTTAACAGCCCTCGCACGCGTTTGCCTTAAAGTTGGAAATAAATAAACTGAAAGGTGCCTGGTTCAGTTTTACTGATTGTTGGTTTCCTTGTTTAACAGTTTTGCTACATTCTGTCAAACCTATATATTAACACTGAAAACTTTGTTTTTTTCCCTTGGGGTACGGACGAAGTAGTAGACATATGTAGATGAAGTAATAACAAGATAGTAGAGCAAATGCTAGAGCTTAAATCGAGAATTGTTGATAGCAGCTCGCACACACAATAGACACTGTATTGACTGTGGACATAAATAAAGAATAATACCGAGTGAGCCTACTCCTGTCGAGAATAATTCCGGAGCGCCGCTCCACCTTATAAAAAAGTAACGGAGCGCCGCTCCTGTGCGCTCCTGCACGACTACACCACTGGGTACACCCTGTGGAAGGATGTTTATTAATGCATGTCGTCTATTACTTTGTGTTCAAAACATTGTTGAGAAACGAAAGTTCAGGAAACTATATAATAGAAGATAGAGCACACAAAACCACACAGAAGAACACAACAAATGTTCACTTAAATTTTTGGCGAATAATTGCGTTCGTCTTCTTCAGGGTATTTTTCTAACTTCTGAAGAAGACGAACGCAATTATTCGCCGAAAATTTAAGTGAACATTTGTTGTGTTCTTCTGTGTGCTCTTTCTTCTATTATGTCGTGTCTAAACCACAGTAAACGCCGATTACCGGTTTTTGCATATCAGGAAACTATTACGCCCAATTCCGGAACACATATACTACACAGTTTCGACAGACTGGACACTCGTCTGTCTTCATCAGGCACTATGATTGCTAAAACTTTTTCTTACGACATTACAGTATAACCTCGATTATCTGAACTAATTGGGACCGAAGGGTTTTCGGATAATCCAATTTACATGCAAAATAAAAGAGGAAAACTTTTTTTTTAACTCAGTTTTAGTGTTTGTGAACTATGCTGGAAGACTGATGAACAGAAAATTTGCACAAAATGACTCCAGAAACATAAATTAAGCAATTTCAATGCTTATTCCTTCTCTAAAAAACAACAAATTTCTGAATATTATGTAAGAATTGGAGTTCGGATAATCAGGGTGTTTGGATAATCGAGGTTCTACTGTATCTCCGTGGGAATATTTGTTGGGCACGTTGTTCCAACAATTGGACAGCAGCTCGGTAAATTCTTTTCTCAGGAAAAAATGGATTCCCGTGTTTGAGTGGCCTTGTGTGTTCATAAGTATTGCGGTTTTTCTCACGTGTTGTTGGATTGCCAGTGATTCCAGTCCACGAAGGTGTCTATCGAAAGGGATATTTGATTTAAGCAACATGGTAGTTCTTTCCCATCCGATTTTATGCTTTGTCTCCATGTGGTGGGTGGCGATGCTGTTTTCATTTACTCCATTACGTGTGTCATCCATATGCTGCTTTACCCTCGTGCGGACTCTTTCTCGTCTCACTGATGTAAAGTTTCCTGAACGTTCGAATTTTAAATTGAACTTTCAGAGTAAGAATCGTTACCATATTTTCATTGTTGAAACAGCAAATATAAGCAAAATTAAAAAAAACACCTAGTCCAAATACAAGTTGTATTCACAATTTTTTCAACAAACATTTATTTCCAGGTGATGAAAGCAGCTTTGCTTATGTTCTTTAAGCGTTATCAAAAAGTTCGTTGGTTTTTAGTTCACATCAGATTCAGGTGCGCTTGAAACTGCCACTGTTGGCGACCATGGATCCATCGGGAGCACAGTTCTTTGACAGTTTCCACTTTTCAAGCAGCATACATTGTAGAATTGGATGAATGAGCTGCTGGATTGACGGAAAGGCAGGAGGCAGCAGATTCGTGAGGGGGACCCCAGCGGCCTAATGTTTTGCCTCCAGGGCCTTCCTGAATTGGAATGAAGAATGGTAGACGGGGAATTCCATACAATTTCATGCTTGGTGATGGTGTCATGGACTGCAACTCGTTGCCTTCATCTTGGCCGCGGGTTGCTGAGATGTGTTGAATGAAGCACACGGGAATGGAGATCACAACAGGTTTCTCCCAAATAGGCAGCTGGGTGCTACTTGCACGGGATACGGTAGGTGGCACACGCTGTTTTGGGGCTGTCTGGAATTAGGTCAGTGCTGCCCTTCATCGGATGGATGGGGGGAGGTGCATTTTTCTTTTGTTTATAGCTGCTAGTCACGTACCTGTGAGATTGTCTTGGAAGGTCGCTCGGTGACAGTCGGCTTTAAACGCTCGTTCTACTCTACAGTGGTGTGTGCTTCATCCGTCTCATGTGCTGGTTTTTATTCTTCTCTAATATTTCGGAGGACACTTGGAAACCACTAGCGGTGAGGATTTTATGGATTTGTTCACTGGTGTTAGCATGGGTAGGCGAGTTCCACATGTTTCGGTTTTCCTCTCGGAGTTTCTTCTTCTGGGGGCTTGAAACCTACTGGTTCACGTAGTCTGATGACAAAGGCTTCTTTTATTAAACAGTTTAGAAGGTGGGCTGGGTACCTAAGGTGAATAAACATCTCTTTTGCAGCCAGAAGGTATGGTCTACCAATTTGGTCTGTAACAAAATTTCTAATGATTCTCATCATTTCCTATTTTGCAATGGAGTTGAGCTGTAGGATAGGGTGGATGTCTGGATGGTATGGAACACCCCTGCCTGTGAAAATTGGCTTTTGGTTTGGTAGGAATGTGAGACCAGTTTTTTTGATGAATGGGATGCTACCACAAGACTACAGGTGATAGCAAGATCTTTGTGACAGCAGCTCAAAAGCTGGAGAATGGGTTGCATTTCGTCTTGCTTCGGGATGGAAAAAATGTCATCCATGAAGCTTACCCACATTTTGCAGGTGGGCCATTCGCGATGAATGCTGTTGTCAAGAAGTTGCAACTCCGCTAGAATGGATGATGCCGAGTTTTGCATTGGCATTCCTTTTTTTCTGCTTGTACACCTGTCCCTTAAACTATGGATGACAGAGTAACTTTAAGTAAGCTTCTGTCCTTATCGACTTTTTTTGGTTGGCACGCCCTGCATTCCTACTGAGTTGACAAATTCGGAGCTCAACAGGCGGTATGTATGACAAACTAGGAAAAAGGCCAGAATGTCAAAGGCCAAGATGTCTCCTGGTTCCAATTGGACTTGATCCAGTTTCATTACAAAATCTCCAGTGTGTTTACAGGAAAGCTAATCAATTTAACAGGGGCTAATTGCCTAGTACGTCCGACATCTCGTGCCATCAAAAGGGGAGCCACCGACAACAGAGAAAGCTACAAACGAGAGCCCTTGGCTTGGTGCTCTCTGTAACATTCTTAACAAAAAACTGAGAATTTGAAAATGCTAGTCGTTTTTATTTCATGCTGCCCAGTGAAGTATTTCGCTCGCTCAGACCAGCTAGACCGGCATATGTTACGCCCGGTGTACAGCTAGTTCATGGAATTTTACACAAACAAGCTCGACTTGGATTCAATTAAAAAAGGTCAGATTCAAAGGCTGTTCACGGGAATGTGACGAGGTAACAACTGGTGTGATCTGTTGCTTGAAGAAGATAATTTTCTACCTCCAGCGAGTAGACTATCAAAACTATGCCAAATATTGTGGTGGGAGATATATCTGTGAACTTAAAATTGTAAATAAGTAAGAGAAAAGAACTGTACTGTACTATGGTCAATATTCGAAAATTTGCAAGATTGTTTCCCTACTTGTTGGTAATTGTTTAAGGGTTGCCATTCGTGACATTTTCTAGGATAGGGTTGCAACAGTTGTGACACATTGTGGCAGGAGCGGCGAAAAAGGGTAAATTTGCGTGACATTTATGGAGCAGAGTTCCTCTGTAAATTAGTAAAGTAATTAAACTTGTTGCAGTTAAATTTATTGTCACTTGGTCAGAAATACACTAAATATATAGGACTTTTTATTTGTAAATTTTAAACGCTTGATTTAAACAGGAGGTAAAATTTATAATTCAGCAGTGTAGTCCATGACACTACAGTGAAATATTATTATTCCATTTTATTATTTTGCAGTTCAATCATAACCAAATTACTGACTGGCGAGATTTGGATCAGCTGAAGATAGCCAAGAAACTAGCAACTGTATACTTGGAGGGTAATCCGATCCACAAGGATCCCATGTACAGGCGAAAGATTGCAGAAGCCTTACCATGGTTACAACAAATAGATGCTACGTTATGTCAGAGAACTTAAAGGAAACACGTAGATGTTTACCTCAACACCAGAGACAATGTTACTACTTATTGTGAGATTATGAATTGTGTGGTGCCTTAGGGTGTTTCACGGCAGCAAAACGCATCCACAGAACTCATTGAGAATTCTCTGTTGATTGTATTTTTGAAGGGAAAGAGAGTTTGTTACTGTAAATATTACAGCTTACTGGAAATACTTATACATAATTTTTTTTCTGTTAGTTTCCTTTCACAGCATGGTGAACTACATTGTGCTTTGAATAAATACTTTATACACTCAAGTGACCATGTATTCCGCAAACTGTGTGTAGCTCGTGAATATTCTTTATTTATTTATATTATTTCTTTGTCATGCTGTAGCCTAGAAAGTAAAATTCAACTGTGGTGTGATCTGCATTTGGGATGAACTTGCAACGATAATGCGTTTTTTTTTTTCCTTTTTTTTATTACAAGTTCTGTGACCTAAAGTGGAGCTTGGAGTTTAATTCCTAATGTGTTACAAAATCAATCACAACGTTGAGCTTCTTCTAATTTGTTAGAATTAAGAGTCGTCTAATACTAAGGCTGGGTCGATCAGCTTTTTTTCACCCGACTGATCTTAAAGCCAATCATTAAACAAAAGTGGCCGATATAAATCCCGGTCCGGATTACCGATATCAAATCCTGGTCCCGATAATTGATTCTAATCCCAATCAACAAAAAAATCTTAATACTGAAGCGTGTGCTAAAAAAATTACTAATTGAAAGCATTGCATAAATAAATAAATCAAAAGCATGAAAGCACACTTATATTTTTTAAATGGTGGCTTAAGATAATATAATACTACACAGCTAAAATCATTTTAATGGTGAAAACAGTTTACTGAAACCAAAGTAGAACGGCAGTGATGTCAATCTTTAAGACTATCTGGGTTTTATTTACCGATATCTATTTCTACAAATACTGTGAATATCGGTAAAGATCGGGATTGGCCCAGCCTTACCTAATATACAATTTCATATACTGCGCCAACACTATTACGTGGCACTCCTGTCCTGCCCGTATGTGTAATCGCCACCAGAGACTTGCCATGAACGAATGAGTTAAGGATTTACGCCAAACCTCATGGTCATAGTCCTTTGACCGGTTTCTTATTTACAAACGCATGTTGAAAGTTAAAACTGATGACGGCCTACCTGTGGATCTAGTTTATGGCAGGCAGTATCTGCTTCATTTGTCTTCCAAAATAAAATGGGAATACAGCAGTTTCTGCCTTTGACTTGTCGGGTATTTTCTTTACGTTATTTCGTCACTAATTTTGGCTACAAATGCTAAATTTTGTAGTTATGCCAGCAAGTTTATATTACACATTAAAAATAGTTTAGATTTAACATGACAACCAACACCAAGAAAATTCCTTAGGTTTAAAGCTTAAATAATACCAACACGATAAAGGTTGCCATCAGCATTTGTGTGGAATGAAATCTTAGGTGTTGTGGGCCATATCCCAGGCATGAGAAATTTCAGCAAATTAGCTGATTTCAGCTTTTTTTTTGTGCTGAGCAACATTTTCAGTTAATATTTGGTTTCCTTTTTTTTTTTATATACTTCTGACTTAATTTGGACGTATAACAGGTTTTCTATTAACCTTAAAAGCAACCTTAATACGAGCCTTAAGTATTCAGCTTATTTTCAGAAAAATCCATCGTATTTTCTTTTTTTTTTGCTCAAAAATACTTTTTCAGCTTTTTTTGATCAGGGCCATTCTCATGCCTGCTATCCATAGCACATTTTGTTCCACAAATAAACTGTCTGTTACATAAACCAGAATTACGCTGTAAATTGCATAATTAATGCCCAAGTTCTATTAAAAGCCCACCTTTACATTTTGCCAAAGTTGGAAAATGCAATTTCGTCATGTTAGCACTCTTTCCCCTAAATTTCTCACTTAGATCCAACGATGTCTGCTTTTTCCTAGGAAATGCGGAGTAATTCTTAAAAACATGTTTCATGTTGTAGATTGTTTTAATTTCTGGCATCATTGTACTATAAAGTTTTTATCAACTTCCCGTGAAATTGTCATCTGTTTTCAGCATTATGCTGCATGCAGATTGTAGAAGGTTTGGGGCTTATTGCCTTCTTTTGACGGGATATCTTCCTGCTAGGAGCGCTCAGTTTATAGGTGTCTCACTTGTGGGGCATGTGCAGTGCTGGCGTCTTTTCCGGATTAAAATGTGCTTGTGTAGTGGCCGGAATATAGCACTTGTGTTGGCTGACACAGTAAAACTAAATCATGTTCCAAGAATACTAGATTGCAAGCTTTCAAGCTTATTTACAGTAATTTGTTTGACTGCCAACTGTGCATCTCATTTCGCAGGTAAAGTAATGAAGCGCTTCTAAAGCCATAAGTGCCTTGTTCATTAACAGGGTGGCATTCTGCCTGGAAAATTCAGGAAATTTATCAAGTCTGGAAAAATCGGGGAATTTGAAAAATATTTACCTAAAATCAGGGAATTTGAACATTTGAATTTGAATCACCTGTAAAAAATATGTAATTCTGATTTTATTTTTTACTTCTAAAACCTTCACTTTACTTCAGTTAAAACTTAATTCCCTTTTTGTTTCATTTCTAATAAAGCAAAAACTCCTTAGGCCTAAATAATGTGGGACGTTAACGTGTTAAGTGAGTTTTTAGTTTTGTTCAGATTGTGGCCTTTTCCTGCTCTGCACCAATACCAGTTAGGGCAGTGTAATTTTTATATAGCAAAGCAATGTGATAGTTACTGCGATTTGAGTGAAATGTGACAAAAAAATTTTAGTCCTGTACTGCATCTTCCTTCGACTAAAAACAAAATCATGGAAAAGTGTTAGTATTGATCTGGAAAAATCATGAGCTTTTGAATGCCACCCTGATTTAATGTCCCAGTTCTAGGACCCCGATTTTTTTTTCTATTCCTTAAACTGGCCCTTTACCACCTCCCACATGATAAACTTTCTAGATATCGTAACATTCTGTGCATTCTGGACGCACGCATGTGACTGTTGCAAGAAAGGAAACCTGGTCGTCAAAGTGTGACAAACTGAGTGATTGCGAACGGTCCAGGAGAATGAAACATTTGATCGATCGAATAGACAACGATGCTTGGTACCAAAAACTCGGATCCTCTGAGACAGCAAAAGTGTAACATCACTCGTCACGTTCCTAATGATCTCAATTGAGTCTTTGTTGGCTTGTAAACCAATGTGAAGTTGTAAAATTAATATTTGTGCGGCAGTGCCTTATTTCACCAAGTATATCCCGATTGCTATCATGGTAGAGGAGTGGGTATAATCGACCTAGTGCAGTATAATCAATTGGAACTTGCGCAAAATGCGCAACTTGTCGAGCTAAGCTTAAAACAGGCCCACTGCTTGTTAATGGCCTCGGCTTTGGACTCTTATATATACCCGCTCAAAAACACGACGTATAGATTAGGATTTTCGTATTTTAACGTCACACTTTAAAATGTTTTTCGCTTGTATCTTTATAGTTTTTCTTCGGCCATCTATTGGCATAAATTATTTTAATTTTACCGTATTTGTCTTTTGCTTTTTCGTTCTTGTGGTAATTATTAGCAAACGATTAAAATTAGTAGAGGAACACTGCGCGTTGCAATATCCTCGATTGAGCCACGGATTGACAAGCTTTCGAAAAATAAACAGGCTCAATTGTCGCATTAGCTGCGCATGCTTTTAATATAAGAAAATTTTTTTAACAAACTTAATAGTTGAAAAGTTTTCAATGTTTTGACCTTAACTTTCTGAAAAATAAATACGATAAATAGCTGTAAAAAAAATTTTTTTGGCTATAAATATAATTTTTATTTCGCCCCCCCCCCCCCCCCCAGTTCCTCCCGGGTGCCGGTCCCTGGCTCTCCGAAAAAATATATACCGGTCTCCCATATGAGAAAGTTTGACGACCGCTGTTCTAGCTAATGCCATTTTTGTTTCACGAAAATAAATTCTTCCGCATTCGTTTCGCACTTGTCATAAATTCTTCCATGCCGTGAATAAAGCTGGTTCTTAGCTTATTTTACAGGTATTGCACTTGGAGACGTGTTGGTAGACAAACCTACCGTTCATATGAAAATTTTAACTGAGCTGCTAATAATTCCATTTATACAGGTCTAAATACAGCCCACGCTCTAAAGCTACTGCCAGCTTTAAACGTTTTTTCGCTTATCCTGTAGAAAAGGAATAACTCGAGCCTACTGCACTTGAAACCAGAAAAAAAAAAACAGCACTTTCCACCCTATATTTTTCTGCAAATTGTAACTCAAAAAGCCAATTTCCCACTCCGACTTATTAGGAGTGGAAAAAAGGCGCCTAACCTGGCGCTTGCGCTTGTTTTTTTTAAAAAAAAGCTATCCAAGGGGACTCTCACCACAGCAAACTCTAAAATAATTTTACACCTGAAAAGCTCCACAGTCTCCTTACTATGAATCTGTTTTGTTTGTTCCCATCTCTTGACCAACTTATCTTTTAAAGTGTATTCATGATAAACTTATTCTGACCCATTCTGCCCCGCTGGGCTACAGAAGAATTTCTCGAAGCCATCCAAGTTGTTTTCACTACCACCTATTTTCACTATGAGAAGCTTTTTATTCCAAAAAAAAATGGTGTCCCCATTGGAAGCCCACTTTCTACCTATCTTGCTAACATATCCTTGAAGAAACTTGACCAGCAGCTAATCAATCATTTTCCTACAATCGGATAATTTACAAGCATTATATTGACGACAGCATTGTGTTACTTCGTTCTACGCACAAGAACCATGCTCTAAAGTTTCTAAAAGGGTTTCACCCATCCTTGAAATTCACTACGGAGGAAATAAAGCTCGGCACTGTCGTAATCAATCCGTCCATGAAAATTGAATTTATACATTTTAAAAATCCATTACTAACGAGAACGTTTGATTATTCGTGCTACATTGATCCTCTGCACAAAAATAATGCAGGCTGGTTAAAGGCAAGATCAAACCAATTTTGGGCTCTTACACCAACAAATGTATCCTGAAAAATAACTTGCGAAAATACCTATGGCTACCCATTTCACTGCCTTACTAATTCGTGGGTGCATGTCTCTCGTGCACCTGAATAGTTGACCCTCCAAAGTATTTTCCAACTTTTCGTCGCCTGGTAATGCGGTTGCATGCTGCGTTTATTACTGATTGTTACACTCGCCCTTTTTGTCGAGAGAAATTCCCGTCTGCCCAACTCTGGCCGTTTTGGCCGAATTAAAGATTACCTTAAATCTTCTATTTGTAGCCCGGGCTACTGGTTAAAAATCGAGCCACTTTGAACCAGCTACAGTTAAAGACCGGCTACAACTGGAGACCGGCTACTACAAAATTTAGAAAGGAAATTTATGGTATCAATACATGTAGAACATGTATCTGACATTAAAAACGGTAAATAATATCACGTGAATGCTTTTACCATTACTCTTTAAACCTAAGCATGGCTGTTTATCAGTAAGAATATTTTCAAAATCAAGAAATTTTGACCCTGCTACAACTAGAGACTGGCTACTACTTATTAATGATTGAGAAAACACCTGGCTACAATTAGAGACCGGCTCAAATAGCGGACCCGGCCACAAATGGATGATTTACGGTGTATATACTGTATACAAAAAAAAATAAAACCGAGCATTTGTTAAAACTAATGCTTTTCTCAAGCATTCAGGAAAGCTGAGAAAGTTTGTCGGAGGAATGTTGATTTTAAAAATGACATAATGATTAAGATGTGGTTGGAGTAGATGGCACTCAATATTGGGGTCCTACTGGCTCCAATGTCTGCGTCACTGTAGTCATCCAGTAAGCCCTTCGTCCCCATATTATGTTTCATAAAGAGTTGGAAATAAAATAAAGACACGACACTTTTTGTAATCAAAACCTTTTTTTTTCTCAGGTGTTAAAAGTACAGCATATGAGACATCCAGGCATACAGCAGACAACTGGACCAAGAGAGCTGCTAGAAGTCTGCATTTCCACACTGGCTCTCCCTCCTACAGTTCAAGAGATGTATTTTATTGCAATCCTGTGACAGGACGGGCTTAATTATTGCCACAAATGGATGATCGCCGTCCCCTGGACATGACAATGGATGCACGATGAGTCCAACAAATCAACAAGCTGGAGGGAGATGAGCCAACACTATGGGCACATCAAAGCAAACATAATATCCACAACAAAAAAAAAATAATAAGAACAACAAAGATAAATTACTAACAATGTGTGGGACACACTTAGCACCATAAATTCAGAACAAAAATAAAATAAAAATAAAAACAATGAAAAATTCCTTTAAGGAGGCAGAGAGGATTTTCGTGGTCCAAGGCTTGGCCTGGTAATAATAAAAATAGAAATAATAACATACGAAGGGCAGTGACGCAGGAATGGCACAGCGAAAGTCCAGATGCCTGCAACCACCAAAACCCCTCCTGCCGTAGAAAAAATCCGCACTTCTGGCAGTGGAGCTACAAAATAAATTGTCCATGATACAGACCTCATTATTTTGTCTTAACTTGGCACGGCTGACAAGATTTGAAGGAAGAAGAATGGGAAAATGCCAAGGCACAGTTGCAAAATGAGTTTCCCTGTTAATCCGGTCAGGGTGGGTTGCATCATGAATCAATACTTTACACAGTAACAACAACAATAAAATTATGCATCATACCTGTGGTGACAATGACAAGATAAAGTTCACATAAAAATAAAGTACACAGATTAAAGCAGGATGACAAGAACTGCATTTAGCTATCGTTTGTTTTCTACAAAAAAATTATCCTCGATGGTTTTTTTAATTCCCTAAATGGGAATTTGTCAACCCTACTCATTCGTGCCATGGCGGAGATACCCTTATACATACATTATAGTATATGATACAAAGACATCAATACAAAAACAGCAATTTTCTACAAGGAGGTACAGTCAGCCTTTTGGAAGCCTTCCAGAGCAAACCAGCTTCAGCCCGGGGCCAGGAACATGGGCTGCTGCAACTTCATAGCGACTAAGTACCTGGACGCAAAGACGCTCTGCTGGAGCTTGCACTCATTTGTGAATCTGGTTGTCCATATCTTCTGAACTTACGACTTCATCACTGAAAACAGACAGGAAATTAACCCCAAAACTAAATTAACAGTTTTTACAATTACAATAGTTTTGAAAGTTACCTCACTTTTTAGTGTGGTTTTAGGTGCAGCTTAAAAACCATGGTTAGGACTACTGTGAAGGATTATACGGGTAAATATAAAAAATTCTCTGATATTTATGGGGGAATAGCAGTTGTAACATGTAGGCGATAAATGTTGATAAAATATTGTTGGCAAAGCTTGTAATATCACAAACATTAGCACCAGTCAATTTGGATTAACAAATAACTTCAATTATTCACTGATATTCTGAAGTATCCAAAGGTTACTAAAAACAATGTTTAACCAACTACAATATGGGTAACTTAAGAAGTCTCTAATTAGGAAATAATATTATTAACATGATAACCTATAAAGTAAAATAAGTAATTCTGCACTCACCCATCACATCCTATTGCATTAATACCAGACAAAGCACTGTGTTGGAGATCCAGAACACCTGAGTCCTGGACCTCTAGGTCCTGGATGCATCCAACAAAACCATTTTTATGTCGGCCAGCTGTCATCAGCTCTGCCTTGGGAAGTCCTCCTGTACCAAAGAAATGCATGAGTGTCAGACAGTAGAATTAAAGGAAGCTCTATCAAAACACGAAGTGAATCCCTTGCTTACCCAAATAAATGTTTCCTTCAACATTGAGCATTTGTAGTACACCTTGTGATTCCCCAAACTCTGTAAAGACGCCGTCTATCTCAAGGCTTCCATCACGGCCAAGTCTGAAAAGAAAATTATGTACTCTGATTATGAATAAAATCTAATAACTGTAGGTGTGTTGAACTTTGTGCTTTATATTGATTAGAATTTACCAATGTAAAGGAATTCATTGGATGTTCTTGTTAAAAAACAAGTTAGTTCTATTCCAGGAAATAAAAGAAATACCAAGAAATCAAAAGCATTTAGCCTATAGTTCAAAGACGATGGCCTACTGATAATAATTTCGTTAGCTTTGAAAAAGTAAATCAGACACTAAACATATGGTGTTGGTGCACACAGTCCAAACTGATTATCCTAATGCCAATGTTGCCGAGTGAAAAGGTAAGTTGTTTTGCTAAAATGTTGAAAAAAAAAATCATTTTTTTGTCAACGTTTGTGATGCTCAGAATGATATTTCCATTTAATTAATTTTCAGCTATAAATATTATTAAACAGGTTGAAATCTTTATTAAAACACTGAACACTTTGTCATTATTCGGTTACTAATACCTTCCCATGTGTCTACGAGTTTAATTGCTATCTTTTTCATTACAGCAAATGCACAGCATCAATGCATCATTCTCTTGTATATTCCGATGGTTAGCCTCCTACTCTTCAACTTGAACTGTAAACGTCTTCTGTATTCAGTATCTGTTTTAAGCTTCCTGTTGGTGCAGCTTCAACAGGAAGCTTAATAGCTTTTGGTGTTGGGAAGAGTTACCAGTTCTTCTAGTTGTAGGGATCTAATTAGAGGGAAAATTTACACTTCGCCACACATGTAGAACAACAGAAAATTTGTGTGGTAAAGTCTCAATTTTCCCTCTGATGTCTTAAATTTACCACTGTAAACGCCAGTTACTGGTATTTTCGTGTGGATCTAAGACACCAGGGTAGTACGCATCCCGGCATCTTTTGAAGCAGAGAAGAGAAGGTGCCTGTGTAACGTAGGGAGTCCGTTTCATAGTAAATAAACATGGAAGGGCAAGGAAATTTGGTGCACCCACGAAGTACATTGCTCAGGTTGGCCCTCACTGAGTGTGAACCGGGTTGCTCTGACATTGATAGGATCATGCAGGCACTTGTGTCAAAGTATCAGAAGATCAGATCCCCTATTGATAGGTGAGGCTGGTAGATGAGAAACCTTCAGTCCCTCTGTGCAAGGTAAGTCAAAGGTTAAGGGCGAAGCCCAAGACATTTGCATACGCAAGCAGGGACAATAATCGCAGCCGTGGGTTAAAAATCGATAACCTCTCGCTTCTGACCTGTACCTGTTTTATACCACGGTTGGGACGTCAACCTAACTCGTATTAAAACGTGTTTGTGTTTTGTGAAAATTGCTTCCAAGAAAATGTTGATCATCAGTATCCTCGATATGAATGAAGGTTATACCACTTTAGTTTGTGGAGGGGGAAGTGTGATAGATGGACGAGTCCTTTCGCTCAAACTTTGTGGATGGAGGGGGGGGGAGTTAGAAGCATCGGTTAGCAATACAAGCTGGGTTTACGCTGGAACCTCCTCGTGTTTATCGTGTTTGGGGAGAATTCAATATGTGAGACAGCAGGGATAAGGCTGGGACATTCTAGGAAGGTATGCAATTCATTTTATGCATTGTAGTTTGAGAATTGTTTAAAAAATATGGTAATAGGATGTCGGTCTGAATGAAGGACTTTTAGTTTGTGGAGGGAGGGGGGGAGTTAACGCGCACTGAATAAGCTTAGGTATGGGCTAGACATATGAGAATTTGCAGGAATACGATTTCATTCCTTTTAAGTAATTAGTTTTGTACGTTTTTATTGCGTTACTGTTTTTTTTTGCACGCTGTATTTGGTTGTTGGTGTGTGTGTTCCCGGTCGCGTGATCAGTGTCATCATCCGGAAATTTAGCGTGGCGTTGAGTTAGGGTGACGTCACAGCCGTGGTATAAACATAGAAATTATGCTCGATAAAAAGTTGTACACTTTAGAATGGCTGCATTTTTTGCAGTCTTCCTTGCTGTAACACAAACCGATCGTATCATGTAGTGAGTGGTTTAGTCGTGTAGGAGCTCCCACACTTTTTTTGCTGGGGAGCGGCGCCTGACATTCTTTTCTGGAGTTCCTCAACCGCGTCATCTGTATTGTCGTTGGAGCCACTATCAGCATTACTGAAAATGTGATCTCTGGTGGTGTCTCTATTGTTACACACCATCTTACTACCTGCCTTGCTGACTGTATAGTAATCAATCAGAGTTTTGTGCTGACATGCCAGGGCACTGCCACTGTCCACAAATCAAACTCCACGTTCGCCACGCTGGTTGACTTAGTTCCACTCTTCCACACCTGGCCCTCATCACCACCACTTGTTACATTACGTTAACAATTAATTGTTGCGAAAAATGTATTAATAATAATAGTGTATGCATTCAGTTGTGTCCTGAACAATTATCAGTAGGAAATTTCCGTTCATTTTTAACAGCTACATTATGTTCAGCAAACGAATTGTAATGATAACAAATTATACATTCATCCTGTATAAATTTACAGCCACACCACCGATCACTATGTAAAAATAAATCATTGCTATTTGGGAGCCGTGTCCCTTCCCCCTCGACCCCATCCTTAAGCCAGTCGCCACGTCTACAGCAACTCCATTTTTTTTACTACAACACCACTGCACGTACGTAGTGGTACTAAAACTAGTAGATGTCTCTACATAATGAAAACAATTACACGCAACAGTGAAGATAAATGAAACTGTAGTTAGAAAAATACATGAACAAACATCATAGTATACGGGAACTTGCAGAACTTTTCACATGCATTTTCACTGCAATCCCGGATACTACGATGGGTGTGTTTATTTACGTGTGCAGTATTTGTTTTTTCAGTGCCAAATCTTATGCTAGTAATCGCTTACCTTTTTATCACAACTTTATGCGTAGTCCCATCATCTACACGAATAGGGGACCGAATTTGGGCTGGTCCACTGCCAAGTTCGTAACTGAAATGAACAAAACAAAAACATTACCGGTATTTAGAATTTTGTTCTGAACTGGTCCCTGTTATACAGTCTGAATATTGCTTTACCCATTCCATACGGGTTTCCTTCTGTTGTTTTATGAATGTAGGGCTCATTTTTATGTGTAAAACAATAATTCAAAATGTCTGCTTATTTTGATTTGCTAATTAGCTAGATTTCAACTCCGATTTCAGCAGAAAACCTGCTCAAAGTTAGTTACCTTTTGGGTTTGTGCATTAGTACAAACTATGGCACATTAGTTAAAACTTGTTGGAACTAGCAAAACATTCCTTCAAATTATTTACAAGTTTAACTCTTTATATGTCTGTGGGGGATTTTTTTTTAAAGGTTCCTGTGTTTTTTAAAAGAAACACAACTGGCAGGAGGAAACCAGGGGCGGACTGGCAATAGTGACCCAACGGCCATTGGCCGGTGGGCCAACTGGCTGGGGGGGGGGGGGGGCACGTTTTTTTTACGTTTTATGGTAGTAACAAAAATTACTACTCCCTTTTTGGTGGGAAAAGGTTTTGTTCTTTAGTTGTTACAAATTTTTTTAATGCGAAAATGACGGTGGGCTGGGGGAAGGGGGAGATAATCATTGGTCTTATAACGCCGAAACTCGTCGCATTCATTTCTAATACATCGCCTGTAAAACAATAGTCTGGCTAGCCAGGTAGCAAGCAGCACAACGATTATCCGTCCAAGGATGAATCAAGAGAGAAAAAATGAAAAGGGAGCTTGTCGATTTCAAATGTGGAACCTTTTCTCCAATTCCCAAAACTGAGTAAAGGGTTTCGATTTTTTCATCTTTCGACGCTCCTAATTTTGAAACTGGAGCATGTTGTGGCTTTAAAATGTGGACGTTTTTGGCATAATACCTCTAGGCCTAATCGTTTGGAATAAAACTGAGTAAAAGATTTCTCGATTTTTCACCTTTTCATAGTCTATTATTTTTTTTTTTTTTGCATCCGGCAGCTGGCCGTCATTCATTATACCAAAAAGTACAAAATGCCAACCCCAATCGTCAGTGACTAGCTGTGGGATTGTTTATATAATTATAAACTAAACTTAGTTTAATTTAATTCGGAAAGAAAATGTCTAAAAAAAAAAACAAGATGTAATCACAATTAAGTTTTACGAAACCAGCCATCCTGAAGAACGACTAAGAAAAATCACCAAAAATTTGCTCTGTTACGCTATTTTAGTGCTCGCTGGAGGCCAGAAACAGATACTAAAACAGCATAAAATGCTTCAGGTTCCGGGGCTCTGTCCCGGACCCCACTGGGGCAGCTAACAGCGCTCCCCCAGACCTCCTAGCTAAATTTTGTGAAGCCGTAGCGACATCCCCTCCAACCCTGGAGTAGTGCACCCTTGCAGATCTGGGATCTGCGTCTTTTGGCTGCCAGTCCACCTCTACAAACTATGCTTGCAATATTGGTACTAATAGCTTCAAAACCTCCTGAACACTAATATCATGCGGGTCTGAGAAGCTGAAGCTCTTTATAGAATGTTGACTGTTGAAAGTGTCATTTTGAGGTTCAAAAATGACATTTTCTTCCAGTTTGGTCAGTATTTTTTTGTGACACGACACGGGGCATGCCACACTTTTCGAATCACCCCGCATAGTCATTAGTCAGGCCTCTCAGTTTATACAAGGATTTTATTGACACATAATGTTACTACACTACTTCCTTTTTTTTTTTTTGAGTTTTTGTTTTAGCCCTCTGACTCAAAGTAAGATGCATAAGGTGTAATTTGTAAAAATGGTATGCATGCATGCATTACTGTTTTGACATTTAGTGTTGCTTAAGAACCATTTATACGAGCTACTACTGATAAACCATTTCGATTATTGTACATCCGGCAGAACTTTCTAAATGAACAAAATACGAATAAATCATTTACTTCAAAATTATGTGTAAAACGGCTTCAGGCCGTTCTCTTTTATTGGTGGGGAGGGGGTGTGTGTGAAAGGAAACAGTTTTTATTTGTGAAGCCAAAAAAAAAGTCAGAAAAATATACCAATTCGCTGCAGAACATTGGACAGTTTTTGTGTTTGAAGACATATGTTTTGTGAAACTTGGGATAGGGGGCCATTTTTTGGGGTCGGGCCGGGCCGGGCCGGTGGGCCGGTGGGCCAAGTTGCTGCCAGTCCGCCCCTGGAGGGAACGGGAACAATGCTACACTAGCAAACAAACAAACCAAAAACGCAGAACACAGAAAGCTACACCGAAACATCCTATTTATGCAATTCTGCGTACTGATTCTGTACTGTGCAGGGCCCCTTGTAATCCAGGGCCCGTGTTCAGCTGAACACCTTTATGGTCCGCCCCTGCGACCAAGGGTGCCCAGTTGAGACAAATACTTCATATTACAAGAAGGATTAGTATTGAATGTGATGAATGAAACATTGCTACCAGCTTTCACTCGTAGCATAAAATTAAAATGTTTTGTTTAAGATATAAGCCGTTGATGCCATTCAGATGTCTGCGTGAAAGGATTGCAGTTGTATTGTTTTTGTATAATAGTTGCTCCTTTAGTATAGAACGATGGAGATGTTTGATCCTGGATTTAGCCCTAACCACTAGATTTTTTTTTCAAAAAAGCCAAGTAAACCTCAGTGGACACAATTAAACTTATAAGTTGCTACTACTGACTCAAAGGTCAAAGAAGAAGAAAGTGGGCCCAGTTTACATTGGTAAATGATTGTCATAATCCAACCATTGTTTCAATGTAAAGACTTCTGAGCATTGGGTATGGCAAATCTATTTATTGAAAATTTTATTCATTACAAATTTATATCAAATTTATTTATCTTATTTATTTGTATAAGTAAATAATATAAATAGATCTGTTATAAATTTGTAATGAATAAGATTTTCAATAAATAGATTTGCCATACCCAATGCTTATAAGTCCTTACATTGAAACGAGGGTTGGATTATGACAATCATTTACCAATGTAAACAGGGCCCACTTTTTTCTTCTTGGACTTTTTACAGTCAGTAGCAGCAACTTATCGTTTGTCTATGTCTGTATCTGCAAATCTATATATTTTATTTATTGCAAATCTATGTATTGAAAATTGTTATTTTATTACTTCACCAGGAACTCCAACACATACCCGTGTTGTTCCACTGGCTTGCTGTGCTCCAGTCAAAATAGGGTTCATTTGGCCATCAATATTATAACATGCATAGTAAGCAACGGTTTTCATTTACCCATGCATTCATAAAGGGTTTACTTAACAAACCGTAACCGATTAGTGCATTTTCTTTCATCCTGTGGAGAAAATTCCACTGAGTCGCTAATGCAATTCTTATCTACTTGGTTTTTTTAGTAAATCATTCTTGTACTAGATCTTGAAAGTGCCATCACATTCTTGTTCTTGTCTGTTTTGGTAAGACTTTTTTTTTTTTTTTGTATATTGAAAGAAGCTCTAGAACAGTTGCAGTACGACACACCACAGTATAACATTGTGGCAATGGTTTGAGCTCAGTTACACAAGACTACATACTGTAAATTGCTATTAAACATCCTGGTGGAGTAAATACCCACCCTCTTAAAATCCTTTAAGTTTAAGGTCACAAATATAAAATAATGCCCTCTCTTTAAATCATCGTTTAATATCTACAATATAGCTTAACCCGTAGCCGCCTAGATACGAATGTACGCCTTCAACGTGCAACAGCGAAAAACTAAGTCCCAGCGCGAGCTTTGTGAGGAGGCCCCGGGGACCCTGAGCAAAGCGGGCAATCACAGCCCACTGATCAGTGTCGTCGGCTCCAAACCATGAGAATGCCGGTTCGAATCCGAGAACCGACTCAAGTGCCATATGGACTCTAAAAAAAGGGTCTGAAAGTTTTTTCAGGTGGTTATGGGTTATGCTACGGAGCATGTGGCTTGTAGTGGCTTGGCTTAGAGCTAAAGGTTTCTTTTTCCCTCCCTCTCTGTCGTGCTGCTTGGAAATGGGAGCGATCCAATCCAGTGAGTCAGCATCACTGTCAGGTGAACATATGGACAGAGGGAATACATGTACATTCTTGCAAAGTAACGTACGGATGAAGCAAGTGCAATAAGCAAATGAAATTATTGTTATACGCAAGTAGTAGGGTGGTTGGGAACAAAATATCCTATCGTGACAAATAGTGGCAATTTGGCTGTACTTTATTAAATGCATATTTGTAATGCAGTTATCGTTACACACTGGTACCATTATAAAGAGCTACACTGTAAACTAAACTCGTGAATAAATGAGAATAAAGGCATTGCATTAATGCTAGATTTAATCCACATCATGTATGTGAATGATTGCATAATCGACGACTTTTATGTGATGGAATATAAACACCGTCCCTGGACAGAAGTAAGGTTGCAAATGGGTTGTGGTATGTTGGATTTAACGTCCTATCAGATTTTTAACAGAATTTTCTGTTTGATTTTCTGTTTAATATGCGATTTCTGTATGCTTAAAACTGTGACCCCAAACTTTGGTTCCCGCACCGAAAGTATAGATTTGATTGAAAAGTGAAGTCATCAGCCAAATTCCTTGACATTTTGGCCAACGTTTCAATTTTCATAACATCAGATATCAAATTTAAAAATGATAGGCAACTTCGGAAACAACATTCCCAAAACAATTAAGCATATGACAATGGACAAACAGTAGTGGCATAAATAATTGTACAATAAAAATAATGTGGTTGTTTGTTTACTAGAAGTGGACTTTGTAAAGGGAGGTGTAAAGTGCCCCCCCCCCCCAAAAAAAAAAAGAAAAAATATTTATTTACGCCACTGGTAAAGAGCTGCAAAAGAGAAGCATTATCGAAGTACATAAGAAAGCTACACAGAGTAATTACTATTTGAAATAGGGGATAAAACGCATAGTTAAATCATCTTACCTGAATTCCAGGTAACCATCAACAACAGCAAGGCCAACAAAATCTTGGCCCTTCCCGTCTTTGTCAGGTGGCTGTCCTTGCCATAAAATAATTCCATTGGATTCGTGGGTTTCGAATGTCAAGCTGATAACCTCATTGACAGTACTAGTTGAATGAGGCAACAGATCACGAGGAAGTTCCAAGTAGCCATCCCCTTCAAACCTAGCATTTTCAGTAAATTCTACGGCTGTAAATTTTAAAATGAGAAAAAAACGTGTTAGCTCGAATGACAATAATAATTGTAGAATTGCACACATTGAAATCAGTTGTCCTAATCATGGTATACAATTGATTTTGAAGTGAATGTTTTGTTGTAATATTTACATTATTTAGTCAAATGAAAATAGCTACTGTCTGTAGCCAGTTTAGTTTCTTCCATGTAGGCCTACCTTCATAGTGCATGATATCTAGAAGAGCACTTCGCTGAATTTGTCCAGTTTTAATAGTTTATGGTTAATCATTCAATTACGCACAACTATTTCTGAACTAACGTAAGTGCAAAGGTAACGTTATCGTTTTAAAGTCAAGTAGGGTCATGAGTATGTGGATTTGCTATCATGGTCATGGTGGCAATGGAAAGAAAGTAGAAAAACGTAGCTGCTACACAAAGGTCCTATTGTGAAGTCTTCCCCACCATGAAAATCAATGGCTCCAACAAAACATCAACCACAGCTGCAAACAATAGTAGCAGTTAAACAATATCTTCGAGCCGCATTCAAATGCTAGCATGGATATTTGAACTAATATGAAGGTATGGGTTTTGTACAGTAGACCCTCGATACACTGAACCTCCCTATAAAGAACAATTTTTAACTATTTGGTTGGCTACCTTCTATTCATATGGTGAAACCTCTGCATAAGGAACAGCTCCACAGAAAGAACTTTTTTCAATGTTATAAAGATTTTTTTCATACTAAAAAACCCTGATAAGGAACCAATTTACAAAATATTTTATCGACCAAAAAATCAATGAAGTCGTCAGACGAGGAAAAAAGCCAAATCTGAACTAAAACCGAAAAATGGAACAATGAAATTGTAGTATGAAGACAGTATGCATTAACTGTCTTCGTGTGTGCACTGTTTATGCACATTGTCTTCATACTACAATTAATTTTACATAGCTTTAAAGTACTCATTGTTTGATTCTTGGGTTTTGGTTCAATTTTGCTTTTATCCTCGTCTGACGACTTCATTGATTTCTTGGTCGACACAATGTTTTGTAAATTGATTCCGTGTCTGGTTGGTTTTTAGTATGGAAAAAAAAACCTTTACAACTTTGAAGTAGGTTTTTTGAATGGAGCTATTCATTATACAGAGGTTCTTTATACAGAGTGCCCTTAAAAGTAATCTTCTATACTGTATAAAGAACCAGTTTTTGGCACACTAGCTTGTTCGTTGTAAAGAGAGCCTACTGTTCCAGAAATCAGTAAAATCGTGAGGTAAAATAATTCTAATTCAGCATTATGCCTTAACAAAACACATATCTCTTTTAAAATTTTTTATTTTTTCATACCACCAATTTCACCTTCGTGGCAACTTCTCATTAACCAAACATATCCTAATAAGTAGATCACCCTTTCTATAGCTCTGAACAAGTGACATCGGCAAAGAGCATTGTTGTTACCCACCGAAATTATTATCGAATTTCACTGTATTTTCAAAAGTACAATGAAGTTTTAGATGGGTCTAAAACATTATGAAGTGTGAGGCGACTACTTTTCCTCTGGACAAAGTAGTTGGCTCGTAGCTCATACAACGGCTCATAGTTTTCAATAGCTACTACACTAGTTGCCTTTGGTCAACAGCCCGTTATGTTAGCTTCAGACTTGGTGTTTCTAAACAGTCCCAAACTTTGAGATTACCTTAACAAGATCTTAACAAAAAAATAAGACATTGTTGAACTCGTACAGAAAGTCTCAATGCCGTCTACCTATGCACGTAATAGCCATTTTAAGGGAACGTTCAAGTGTTATGTCATCAAGAAGTGGGAAAGGTTCACCTGTAGATGACGAATGATGAAGGGGGAAGAGGATTGATGATGTAATCAAGCAAAAAATAAGTTCTCAATATTTTCTTTGGCCACGCATGCATACATAAAATAAGTCCCCCGTCTTACCTCCTCTATACCCCTTGCAAAATTTGTTGTCTTATCTTGGGGGGTGGGGGGGCTTCAGCAAACTTTATATTTTAAATATTTCTGGGTAAAGACAAAAGTTTAACAAGTTTTCCAATACCTCTTCGTTTTTAGAATTTGATGTAAAAATGTCACGTCGCTATGACAATTTGAGTCCATGCTAACGTCGTCTTGTACACTTCGATTTCAAAGGAAAAGATATTATTCGTCCCAATATCCTTGCAAATTTTGTACAGTTTGTTTTTTCTGGAGTTGGAGGGGCTCAGAACGACTGTCTTCTTCGGGCTACCACATCACCTCTCACTTCGTCGTGATCGTTCGTCTGCTGTTTGATGACCCCGTGTCGCATTCAAATAGCAAACGAACGAGCAACACGAAGTGAGAGGTGATGTGGTAGCCTGACAAAAATAGTTGTTCTGATCCCCTCCAACTCCACAAAAATCAGACTGTCGAAAATCTGCAAGAATATTGGGAGGAATAACAAGAATTTGATGCTTACAGCAATTTTAAAATTTATAGCATACAAAAGTAAATGCTACCTTTTTTTTTTTCATCGTAAACATCCGGACAACCCAGTTGACTCATAAAATGGCTGACAATGGTGTCACAGACATTCATCGTTTAATAGGAATTCTAGATTTAATAAAACTAAGTACGTTTATCTTACTTTATTAAATAACACTATTTTAAAACAAACACAGACTGTTCCTTCCAACTCTGCATAACAATTTAATCCCATAATGATAGATTTTGAAATGCTTTGATTGTAAAGCCAGACACCCAAAGTATCAAGATTTTAAGTAGAAAAAATTGTTGTTTAACATGCATTTAAGCTTTCATACGACACAAACAAATATTCCAAACATTATTCTCGTGGAGAGGTACACACTATAAATTCCTATAATTGTTGACAGATAGTTACATCATAATTATATGCATCACCTCTGATGAACTCAATCTGCGGTTGAAGGTCATCAGAGGTGAATCTAGGTTTTTATTAAGCGGCTGCTGAACCAAAATATTTATATAAAAAATAGTGTTTTTGTCCAAACTTTAAAAATGAATCTATCTTCTCCACTCTAGTTCAATAATGAAAACAAAGTCTGCATTTCACCTGTTGCTTTCCGTTACTTACTACAATTATGTAAAAGGAAATATGTATATCGTGAAAACATATTTAAGAACTCCCACTCCATGCAAATATTCGGTCAATCCCATCATGCAGATGAACCTGTGATGTTCACCATGAGTGATGATGCACAGGTTGAATCCTAAAATCTTTAGATTTTTTTCTGAAATCTAAATACTAAATGAATAACTCAATCATACTTACTTTGGTCACAGTTAACACCTCCGTAGTTTAATGGGCAGTTGCAACGATACGAAGTGCCTGTTCCAACACATGTTCCACCATTAACACAAGGCTGAATTACTTGGCACAAATCTTCTTCGATTTCACAGTTCAGACCAATAAAGCCTTTCTGGCAAATGCATTCATATGATGTTGGGTGAGGACCTAACTCCCTGCACAGACCTCCATTTAGACACGGCTGCCTATCACACGGCGTCTGTCCACCACAGTCATCCACATTTGCTGCATCCACAACAGCATTGATTAAATCAATGGAGACGTTACTGATTTCTACCTACAAAAGAATATAGTAGAACTTATTAAGAGTCAAAGCCAGCTTGGTATGACTCCATATAAAATATCAGCATGTGAAGAGCATTGCTTTTCTGCAACATCAAACCCAGTACGTTAAGGAAGTGAGCTTGACTACAACTGAACAATTTGGCATATAATGTTATAATATCTGAACATTGAAATGTCACGAAACGCTAATAAATATTCCGTTAAAAATCACATTTTGGAAACTGAATACAGTTTTTTAGTACAGGGAATCTGCGAAAGCAATGTTTTTGTTTCAAGATGTTTGTAATTCAAGGAATAAGATGGGTTATCAAGTGACAAACCATAGTTTACTAAATAAATAAATAAATAAATAAATAATTTATTTGTCGTGCAAAACAAAAATCACGACAGGACAAGGCAGGGCCGATAAAAGGTCACTTACACCCGCCCACAAAATTTAAAAGAATGATGAAACGACAAAAGATGTAGAAATAGAAGGATGTACGCAAAAGTAGTGATGCTAGCAGATACCTCGTCTCAGTGGCTTTTAGATCTTTTAAAGATAGTTGTCTGGAATACAGAAGAGCGTAAAAGCAAAAAAAAAAATAGAAAATAAATGTACTTAACATTCACTGTAAGTTACTGATAGCATTATAATGCTGTAAAATTAGAATTTAAACAATTTTTGAGTAAATGTCACTACGATTCAGTTGCTTAAAGCTTCTAAAAGACTGTGCCAATATTTCCACGTTGGTTGCCAGGTAAATAACAATTAACACTATGTTTTCTGTTGTTGCTGTAAGCAGCTGTCATATCACACAGGACATTCAAATGGTTATACCTGATACATAGACTGAAGAATTTGGATGAACCGTTTTTGTACTTTAAATTTACGAGGATGTCACTAGTGTTTTGCACAAGGAGAGACTTATCTCAGTCTTAGTTTTGTCTCTCACATCTTGAGTTTTGAGACAAGGCTGACACCAAAACCAACGGCAAGACCAAGGCCAGTAGTGGACAAGACTGAAGGTCCGAGGTCTCAATTGGTCAATTTTGCCTGCCCCAAATAAAATAAAAAACTAATTATTGTTATTATTATTTGTTCAGTCAGCAAAACATTTGACTCTCCTTTCTGACAAAAAAAACGCCTATGCACGTTGTTAAACACCTTCATCTAACTCCAACTGATCATTTTCATCATACGAAATCAAAATGCACGAAATCTAAACTAAAACTACAATAATTGGGGTTATACATTGCAGACATGGCGAGACTTGTCTTGTCTCCTCTCAATGAGACAGACCAATGTTAGGTCTTCTTGGGTGGCAAGACAAGACACGACCAAGACCACCATGGTTAATATCAAGAAGAAAGCGAAGGAAGTCTCATCTCATCTCGTCTCGTTTCATCTCGTGCAAAACACTAGTTGCTACTGAATGTATGTTAAATTGAGTTATATTCCTGGGTGGACGTAATGGTAACATTAAACAGATAGCATTCTATTCATCTACGGCAATGACGATCAGTGTTTAATCTAACCTGTTAAGAAATTGCAGCTAGATTGTAAAATAGAAAATAAACCATAAAAGGCTACGGGTACGAAATGTTTTCAAGCAACCTTCTTTGGCCCTTTAAAATGTACCGGTACAGCACATGAAATTCATTTTTAATGCGGCTGTTCCATATTGTACTTCATTTTACGAGAAAATGCAGCATTAAATTTACCTGGGAAATGCAACCATCGAAGCTACTGCTGACTTCAACCATTGGTGACACGATAACACGGTGTCTATCCACTCCACCCACATAAAGAGGGAGCCTAAGGTTGAGGCCACGTGTGTAACCAGGAGATTTCCCTCTCACTTCTTCCCCATCGTTGACTACCAGTGTTCCTTCTCTCATTGTTCTTTCTGCTTTGATTTGCACCCACTGGTCAGCCTGAAGTTCTTCTCTACTTTGGAGCACAGCTGGTCCTGTGGAAGCAAGAGACGTACCTTTCATTAGAACTTACAGAGTGCGTAGGATGCTGAGTTAGGTCTTATTAACAACACTATAGTACATTTCCAACACTATAATACAGTTCGTTTCCTTCGATCATGGTCCTGTTAGAGGGACAAAGGGTATGACCTTAATTACATGGCCTTTGGAAGTGATTTACTAAGGAGTAACAAAATCATATCTCATTTCCTGTGTCTAAAAAATCTAGAATACATTGAAGCGACTATTCGGGCATATTGGGCATATAACCCAATTTCTTAGCCTGCAGTTTTAAAACAAGCGACCAGTCTTTCAATAGCCTTTGCAAATGAAATCTTAACTACTTCTCAAGGTATCCACATTTTAATTAAACAACTAGAGTGGTATACCATTAAGCCACTCACCTGAACCGGTATCAAATCGGAACTCCACACGCCGATCTTTGATGGTGAGTGAAATGAAATCGCCTTGTCCTTTGTCATTCTGGCCACTGTAGAGTAATATGCCATCTTTCAGGTCTCTCGGTTTAACACGAGTCAAGAGCTTCAGGTGTCGTTGAGCTTGAGTGTTAGGCATTGTGTATGCTACGAAGGAGTCATCTCGGAATGCAGGTTCAAAAATAGTGATGTCTAAAATAAGTAAATAATTCCAGTCAATTATCAAGAAAACCAAAATTTTTGAACAATTTCTCCTTGAATAACCTTACCTCTTTCGCAACGTAAACCAGCCTTTCCAAACGGACAGTAACAGTCATAGCCGCCTTCGGGTTTATTAATACAGCGACCATTTCCGCACACTCCTAAATAAGGCAACAATGCAAGAATGGAATCAATATTCAGCTTCTGATTAAAAAAAAAAAAAATGAATAATTCAAGCTGCATACATCTGAGACTTTGGAATTAACAAAAAAGAAAACTAACAGATCGGAGAAACAAACATCACAGTGAACATCTTTTAAAAACTGTCAGTAAAAACATCAACTGAAGATTTACCACACAACATATTATTTTGTTGATACAGTAGTAGGCTTGCCTTATAATGATCAACCTAATGTGTAAAAAAAGTTCTTTGTAGAGTTCTTAATACAGAAGGTTCCTTTACAGCAAACTGCAAGTGAGGTGATCAACATTCCCAAAATTCCCAAAACAGAAGCCAAATGAAACTGCAGTGAACAGATAGATATAAACACCCATCATGCAACTGAGCACTTGGATTAACTGCAGGTCCTGGATGTTATTGTTTCGCACGAGATAAGACGAGACGTCCTTCAGTTATTGCCTTGTTTCATCTCTTTCAGACGAGACACGTCTCGTCGAGACTGCGACATATAACCCCGTTTTGGTTTTAGTTTCCATTTCATGTGATGCACCAGTTGCCACATAGCAAGCCACACAAATGCTACGATACATTCTTGTATACCGTAGTAGAGTCAATATAGATGTGGAGCTATTAAAGGACATCGAGAAGAAAAAGCCAAATCAGTAGTGAAGATGAACATGAACAGTCAAAGTTGGGTAAAGGTGATAACAATGTAGGCATACCGTTTTCAAAAAGCATGTATGGACGTTTTGCTGACTGAATAAATAATAATAATAATTACAATTATTTTATCTGGGGCAGTGAAAGATGGGTTGAGAATAAACAAGACCTCGGGCTGTTCATTCAATCTCGTCTCATCTCGTCCATTACTAGTCTTGATCTCTTCTCATATTTTAATCTATTGGATTTCTTCTTGGCCTTTCTTGAAACTAAAGATGAGACGAGGCCAAGACCATTCTCGCCTCATGCAAAACACTACTGGATGCTACGACAGGTGTCTGTTTCTATCCATATACAGAATGTAGAAAACTGAGAAATAAAATTGAAGTATGTCTACATTTTTATTGTCCTGTTAAGACTGCAAAATTATTTGTCCACTGTTCAGTGGAAAAGAAGTTTTAATCTTGGGTTGGGGTTTCAGGTTTGCCTTTTTCGTCGTTTGATGAAGTCATTGATTTCTTGGTCAATACAATGGGTTCCCTTACAGGATGGTATTTTAGTATTTGAAAATACCTTTACAATACTGAAAAAAATGGTTCCTTATGTACTAAAACTGTTCCTTTTAGAGAGGTTCTTTGCACGTGCAGAGGTGTTTTTGCCGCATGAACAGAAGATGGCCAACCAAATAGGTTCTTTATATCGAGAAAATCATTATTTGGTGGCTCATTATATCGAGTCAATTGTACGTAACATTATTTTAAGAATGCAAATGAAAATGGCAAACAGACTAATCTGAATTGAGAGTAATTAAAATCTACAACAGTGTTAATCGAAAATAAAATTGCTGAGAAATGTCTATGAAAGAAGGTTTACCTGGATAACAAGCTTCTCCAACCTTTTCACACACCGGCCCTGAGAAACCTGGCGGGCAAATGCAAATGTGTCCAGTGTCAGTATGCGCTTCTTGACAGACGCCTCCATTTCTGCAAGGATTAACTGCGCAAGTCTCGCATGTGGTTACTCCTGAAGTTATTTGTGCATCACGGACCAGTTGGAGGACAACAGAACCAAGAACTAATCTGCTGATGCAACCTGTGAAATATAGGAATGGTTATACGCAGGAACTGAAATAACAAATGTGAAGTCACTTAACCTGATGCAAAGAAAAACATGTGGGTGAAATGTTACTAAAGGAACATTTGGCCTGCTTCTAATGTATACGGGTTGTTTCCTAACAGCATTACATTCTTAACTTGAAAAATTTGTTTTGCAGAGTATTGGTAGTAAAGCAGTGTTTACTTGACTATTTACCCAAAAAATGCAAGTACGTAACTGCAGGCTAAAGTTTACTTGCAGGCCTTTCTCTAAAACTTACCAACAAATCCTCTAGAAAAGCCAGACTGTTTGTGAATAGCAGTAAAATCAGGCACGCCTCCTACATACAAAGGTTCGATGAGATCCAGACCTTGGAACCGTCCTCCAGCAGTACCATTGATTGGTAGTTTGCCATTAACCATCATCATCCCTGTGAACAACAAAGAATATTAGGAAGTTTGTCCAATAACAGCAATAGTTGAGAGGTCATCTGTTGATTGTTGACGTTCGGCTGAACATTTAATTATACAGTATTAATAATCAAGTTGGCTAAAACCAGCTAGAAAACACTGTCTTAATCCAAACGTTTGATAATCGACAGAAATTACTTCTTACTTAGGAGGACCCCACAAAAAACACAATACAGTCTAAATGAGTTTGTAACCCACATGCACGCATCAAACTGGAAGAGCCCCAGTAACTGTAAGAACCCCTTTGTCAAGCGATGGTATTCGGGGGGAAAGTGACTAACCCCATGATTGCTTCAAGGAACCAGCTTGGCCTAAAAAATAAAACTGCAAAATAAGTGTTCAGTTGCATGGGGCCCTGTAACACCCCAAGGTACTAAAAAAAAAAAAAAAAAAAAAAAAAGAGGTCCCAACGATGTGGCTGACATGCGAGAGCAAAGCTCATATTAAAACAACGCTATTATTCACATCGACCACAACATTGACAAAAATTCAATAAAAAAGGGGGATGGGTGTTATGAAAGCTACAATTCATTTTTGAATCCTACTACTGTCCAAGGAGGGTGTTAATTTAGGCCTAAATCTATCGGTGAAAGTTGAGCATTCATGTACGTCATCTGGGTTCAGTCTAGCATTAAGAGAATGTCTTTATTCTCATTTATTCACAAATTTGCTATATTAGATCATTCCTCCCCAAATTCCAACTTAATTTGGATGCTAATGAAGGTAATAATTTCGTAATAAATTCGTAATAAATTAGTAAAACTGTAAATTAGTTAAATTAGTTAAACTGTAAATTATGTTGAAATTTGCAGGAGGGATGTTCTAATAAACTATATTTGTAAATAAATGCAAGCATTTAATGCGAGCATAAAAAAGGCATTGATTTTTGGCTAGGCTGAATCCAGATCACGCATGTCAACGACCGACTTTTCCGTGATTACAAAATATTTCCTGTGAAGCGCGATGGATTAAATGTTGATTTTGTTAAATTTATAAAGCGTTTAGTTAATTTTGTTGCAGAAATACTAAGATTAAAAGGGATAAAACATTGATTTCGTCAAACGTTTAAAGTTTTTAGTCAGTTTCTAGTAAAAACATGTAAAATATGTACCGTACATTGCCTATGGCATTGGATGTGTCTGTCTAATGTGAATTAACAGTTTTATACTAACCTTCTTTTTTATCTCTGCTCATCAGAACCGTATGCCATTCTCCAATTGTTAATGGTGCTGCACTACGTAAAACTGCCGGACCTGACCCCACATCAAAACGGAACTCGGCATAGCCTTGGTTAAGGCCAAAAGAAATGAAATCTCCACTGCCCCCAGATTGCTGCCCATTGTACAAAATAAGACCTGAAAGTAGTACAAACTATGTAGCATCAACAAATTACAAGTGGTAAAATAAAGGCCAAGTTCCACAATAGTGCCGCTGTTATAGAAGATGATATTGTTGAGCCACTGAAATAACTTTCGCCAAACTCCTACCAACTCCTATCATGTTAAAATATTTTAAGTAGCAGTGTTCACATTTTTTACTTACCCTTTGATGTACCTGTCTGCAATGGAACAATGATTATAAGCATTTTAATCATTCATGTATAAATATTTCAAAGGTTATAATAAATACTTTCACATTGGTGCTTAACTCAGTGTGCAAGTTTTTCATTAATGTCTCAAGTAGTGTCGGAGGGATGAAGTTTGAGAAAGTATTTAGCACTACGATACTATCGTTACTAAAAACTCTATTGTGAAAATGCCATATTTGCTCAGAAATGAAAAATGGTTTATTCTAAATTGAGAACAAATATATGCCCTATTCACAGCTTACTATTATATCCTTGTAAGTCAAAAGGAGATAAAACAAAAGTCAAAAGACGCTCAAACAAAAGTCAAAAATCAAAAGGTGGTACAAAGGAGATAATAGAACAAACGAGTTATCGTAGCTTAATGAATACTTTAATAAAACCAAAAAAAAAAGCAATTAAGGTATTGTGTAGCCCCTCTCAAGCAAACTGCTTTTTTTTACTAAACGTGACATGGATGGTATAACTCTTAATTGATGGTGACCAATTTCAAACATTCAAACCTTGTGACTAAAAGGAATCATATTCAATGAAGAGTTGTGAAACTTGTAGCATGTAAGCAGGCATAAAAACAAACATGGACAATGACTGCTTGCCCGATGTATTGTATAGCTTAACTCATGGAATGGGATTTTATCCGAATGTATCCTGATTTATGATTCTAATTTCTCTTAGAATTATGATTTCTTTTAGAATTAACGGAATGCTGTATGTAGGTGGTCTATTTGTAGGTGGTGCCGGTAAATACGTTAGAGATAATTGCACTAATTTACCATCTGGAAGGTATTTAATTCTGGCAAAATTGTATATTTTGGTATAAATAGTAATATAGTTATTTTTGCTTATTTCAAACACAGTTATTGAAATGTTACTTTGGGATCTCTCTTATGTGAGCTATCTACATAAAGAATATATGTCAGTATACTTAGTCATAATTAGAGACCCTGTCACTGCTATGCCACTGGTGAACCAGATCTGGCTACAACTGGACACCGGCTATTCTTAAAAACCCACCACAACCACAACATTGGAAGTTGGATTGGTTTGTATGCATACTGACCATCTGGACTCTCTGGCTTGAATGACACTTCAACGTCAAATCGTAGATATGCATCAGGTAGCGTAGCCAAGGCCATGTATGAAACTGGAGCTTGAGCAAAGTATGGTACCACACCTAAAAAAAGAAAGAACATATTTAAGTATGGACTAGACCAACATAAGGACTTTACCGACATATAAATATAACCGTAAATATGGCCGTACATGATAATAGCAAAAAAGAAACAAGGAATGGTGGTGGTGGTAGACGGTTGTAGAGGTAGTAATAGTGATGGGTATGTTTTTATACATTGCGCTTTGAGTATGGTCTCTTCTGAGTGGGTGGCTAATTTTGTGATTGTTCATGCTTTCATGGCCTATTTTCTATTGTTCTAGTATAGTAAAACCAAATCTGTATGTTTAAAAGGGAAGACCATTTTGAGTTCCACGGCGACTTCTAATATGTACGGTTTCTATCAGCAGTGACAACAAACACTGACATGCATATTCACTTGTTCTTTGGTGAACACACTTTTGTTGTGTGCTTGCAGTGTGAACATACTTGTTGTGTTGTGTGCTTGTGTGCTTCCCGCCAGTAAGGAAGCATATAATTGTTGGAAAATATTGTCTCGTGTGTCGTGCAATGCTTGTTCACCATTGTTTAGTATTTTTGTAATCCTTCCAAGTATTTCCTTCAATATTTTTTGGCAATTATATGTGTTCCCATGTAGAAAACAGCAACGTGTTTGCTCCTCAGATGAGATATTTCTGTTTATACTTATTCAATATTCAATTTAAATATTTAATAATGACAACATAAATTTTACGTGTTTAATTTAATATTGGCTGGAACGAATATATTTTCCTTTTGTTATTAAAAAAATCACCTATAATAAATTGATTTTAATTCACAGTTCAAAGTCAAATGTACAGTTGAAAATATAAAGATGCGGAAAAAATGTGGGCTTTTAGTACTTCTGAAATTAGTAACTTTGGGGTAATTAAATAATACGGTAGAAATAACGTATGGCACTGCAAATATTTAGATACAACTTTATCCTAAAACTGTTAGTACCAGCATTCATTTTGTCCTGTAATTTTAATGTTACAATTTAACATTCACGCTGACGTTCTTCCATGTTTTTCCTTAAGTAGCTTATAAAATATTATTACAAAAACTTTCTGCATGTGTCATATTATTCAATTGGGAATTAATAATTCCAATGGATCTTCTCCCAAATTACAAGTTTTCTGGGTTATTGTGGCTCTGGCTGTCTTTGTTTCGATTCACATTTATTATAGCATTACTGGAACGTTACAGTATTGGGTTTAATTTAATAATTATGTGCCGATTCCCACCAAATACAAATGCACATGGTGCACAATCATTGATATCATTCTACGTTAGTAGTAATCGTTTTAATGGTGGTAATAATGAAGACTTAACCTGTAAGCAGTGTGGCACTGCCAGATAAGAATAATTTGTGTTTTCAGGACTACTGGCACTGCCAGATAAGAATAAACTGTGATTTTAGGACTACTGGCACTGCCAGATAAGAATAAACTGTGTCTTCAGGAATACTGTACTGGTTTGATTCTAGTCTAGACTGACCACACAAAATGGAAGAATGGTTTACTAGGATTCCCATACAATATAAATAGTTTCATCCAGAGTACTAGTTATATGTGTGGCACTGCAATACTTAACTTTGATTCAAAATGTATTTTTGAAAAAGAATCGTATAAAAATAAATGCGACAAGTCAAATAGTTATTGTTCCATTTACCTGTGACAACCAAGATGGTGGGTATGTTGATAGAACTCTCGGCATTGTGGGCAGTGCAGACATAAGTGCCTGCATCTTCCGCTCTGACGTCAGGAATGGTAAGTATGGAGCCGCGGACGGAAGTATCAGCAGGCAAGAGGCCACCTTGTTTGCTCCATACAAATTTGATGGGAGGACTTAAGTTGGTGACACAGTCCATCACAACAGTTGATGCAAAAGGGGCTGTCCTTGTTTCCACTTCAGAGTTTTGAGGAAGTGATGGGATAGCTGGAAAACATATATGCTGGTAAGTAGAGTCTACCCTACTACAATGACTACTAGACATCACTGATAGTGATATTTTCACATCTAAACTTTAGCGTATTTGTAGGTTATTAAAAGCATCTTTAAACTAAAACTTGTTTTAACCAAAATTCACAAACTGTGATGTTTTATCAAGGCAAATGTACGTGCAACATACTTCACCGAACGTGCAAACTGCAACTCTCAAATCATTCAAATGCAGCGCCAATTTCATGTTAACTATCACAGGAATTATGTAAAGTTTGCGTAATAACATTTGATGTTAGGAAGCGTTTACCGAGATTAACAAACGTAAAAATAACAGAAATGATATCATGCAACAAGCCTGAAAATGGGTAATAAACACTATTGCCAGACAGGCCTTTCGATTGTTTGTTTTGGCTTTGTGTTGTTGAATGTCATTACCTCAATACGCTCAACCACTTATTTTGTCTTAGAAAAGTCAAGGTTTTGTCATTAATATAACTACTACCAGCTTGAGAGTAACAAAGAGAGTTCTATGCTGTAATGAGCTAACATGGCTCGTTTAAGTGTGAGTTACCGGTGCGTGATAAAGGGTTGTGACGTGACGTGAAACATTGCCCTGCTGTGTTTCGAATTGCTTCCACCATAGGTAACGTAACAGGACACAGAAACCCTGTTGCAGTTCAATTTCCTTAAAATTATGACACCATTAAAACACTTGTCAGCAAAAACAATCAACAGAACATTAACAAGAAAAGGAAGAATAATAGATAGGAGACAAAATATGTGCCGTGAAGTTATAACTGATATTGATAATCCTATATCAAGATGAAAATGTAATTATAAAACTATGCCAAGGTGATAATGATAATACAAGAAAAGCGACTTTGCATTTGCACTGCTTTTAATATAGAGACAATTTTGGCAGAAAAAAGTTTCAAGAAGTAAGACGAAATTAGTTTAGTACAATAAACAATAATTATACAATAAATAAATGACGCTTTTTTTTTTGTGCGTGCCATTCTGTTTTGCAGTAAGACTAAAAAGAAATTAGTTGCTCGAGCAACAGGCTGAAGGGTTCCAAAATTGCACTTAACCATGAAAGCCAGGGAAGGGAAATATTCATAATGATGGATAAGATCAACGTGCTACCTATGCAGGAACAAACAATTTATTACTCGTGGGCCAGAGTCAATTGTTTTCTGCCTTACAATCAGACAGTTACTACCACATGTATACAAAAAGTATGGTATGTTTGGGCAGCCAGTTATTCAGGCTAGAAGGACTGTAGCATTATTTCATGAGGAATGATATCTGTGGTTCCCATATTACATCCACCTTTGATATATTTTCTTTCACGAGTTTCATTGGTTCACACACAAAATGAAAAACTATGTAATGCTACGTCGTGTTGTATGCCCTCAACTTAACCTAGCACCATTTTCCTGCCTGGCACAAAATATTGACATCTATCGTATGCAAATGAGTTGCCATGATTCAACTGACATGGTACTTAAATGCCCAAGGAGAAATGGACTGACGTGCAAGAAAGATGTGAGCACTCAGTATGGCTCAGATGAAATATGTCATCTATTGAAAACCTATGTAACATGGTAAAATGCAATGAAAAAAAAACAAAGCTGCAGTTTGGTTACAAACTTGTGTAACACAAATTAACCAGGCTGAAATAGTGGAAATATTCAGATTTGGAGAAGAGAAATACAAAGAGCCAATCATTCTATGCGGCGATGTTTCAAGTGGGCTCCTTCAAGTTCGTTATTTGTTCATTCAGCAACATTAAAAGCGTTTCGTTTGTTCTGTTTGTTTGTTCCGTTATAACAGCTTGAATTCTTTTCGACACCATCAGAAATTAGTAAAAAGCCCAACCCCCAGTTAAAAATTATTAACCGTGTTTGTTACAAAGAGCTACTCTTCCCTCTTAATACCAGCAATACAGAACACAAGGAAACGACCACTGCTAAATCACTGCAACAGCTGTGATGATTTATCACACTAAATGCTGCGCTTGCATCCAATAGTTCCTGGTTTTAGTTTATGCAATATCTACCATCGCTGCTTTTAAAATGTCCTGACGGCTGAGTGAATTGCGAGAAGAAACTCAAGTATGTGATAATGGTAATGCAGACAAAACACAAAGCCAACTGTGCTTAGTTGTACGCTAGTGGCACTCAGTCCAGAGTCGAACTGGGTCTTTGAATTTTTATCACAAAAAGCAATGCTCTCAACCCTTCACAAAATCTTCCACGTGAAGACAATAAAAAACTAGAATTCTACCCAAGTATCAAATAGCATGCGTTTTTAATAAGTGTGCAGAAACGTACGATAAGGAAATAGGAGTTTGAAAAAAACAGGCTTCCTTACTTACCCATATTTTTTTCCAGAAGGCAAGGTGAGGCACAAGAGAGAAGTCATGTCATGGTAGATAGAGGAGAGGAAAGGATTTAGTTGGTGAGTTTCAAGACACCATTGCAACCAAACCAAGGCAAGTTCAGCAAGTTTCAGGATTTTTTTTTTACCAAAGACCATTCTAAAATTGTTAGTATTTTTAACCAGTCCAGTTTTGTTCTGCCAAATTTTTAGTGACCCAAAACAATCAGTAATACACTATTAACACTCAGATAGTCAGTGTTAACAGTCAGATTATCAAGATTTCTTTTGAATAAGCATCAGTTTTCAGAGTCTTTCACAGTTTACACGGTCAAATGCAAATTTGTGTAATAATTATATTGTAGTGCGACAGTGCATCCTTGTTTAATTTTCTGTAAATCCTGCAACCAACTGTGTTAGGATTATAATGCATTATAAAGTTGGCAAACATCAAGCATTGTCCATGTTCATGAATAACTATTTAATGAATACACTGTGTAATGGATACACTGCGCAAAGATATATTTGCTCATTATTCTAACTTTTGATAAAGGCTTTGCAAGTTGCATTACAGATGGAGTTAAAAATATGTATGGTTGTACGATTTTGCACACTTGGCCGTAGATTTGGCCCAGCAACACAGGCAAAGGGAAGCTCTAAGGCTCCTATGTTTCGGCTCCTATTAAAAGTGAAAAATTTGATTGAAATATTTATAAATAGTTCCATCAGTCATGTCAAGAAAAGTTATAAGAATGTCAGATGTAATACATGAAAGTTAATTAACGAGTCAATAAACAATTGAATTAGATAATAAAATAATTTCGAAATGGGTTTATCAGTATTATTTGGCTAATAATGTCTTTTAAATATTGCAAAGTTACTTTACTAACGAAATGTAGAATATTTGTTTAAATAAGCATACTAGATTTGTTAAATCTGACTTCAAAGAAAATATGTTCAAACTGGTATCAGATAATACTGTTGTACGAGGAGAGGACATAATTGCAGGCATCTTCCACTCTGTTCATGAACATGGACTTAAACAGTTTAAACCCAAATCACCATAGTTCCATGCAGTAATGCAAGCAAAGGTATACGTGCTAATGGACTCTCACTGTATGAAAAACAAAAATAATAATGTTTTAACATCCTAACCTAGTTTTCTTTTGGAAAGCTAACATATATAATGTTTAGATGAAACATTTACATTCGTGTGTGTGTAGCAATCTTAATGATTTAAGAGAAATGATAAGTATTGACTTCATCTGCAGTTGTCATGAATATTGGGTACATTTATGCAGTCGTTCTACAGCAATAAACCAGTAAATCGGATTTAACATAGTCCAAGAATTTATGTTGGAATTAAAATTCACAGCTGAATGGCTTGAAAGATTTATCAAATTTATTGGATACTTATGACTACAAAAAAAATGTGATCTGCTTTGAGAAAACAAAATGGATTGCCTTCGATCAGTTTTAAAAAGAATATTCAGCCCTTTCCGTTCGTTAAGCCCGAGCGCGCGTTATTTTCAGCATCGATTTCAAATGGTCAGGTTATCGTACTCAGAAAGGGACACATTTTAGGCCAGGAACAGATACGACCAAGAATGGCATGACTGTACTCCATATGGTATGACTATATCTTGTCTCACCTCACGAGTGGCCCAAAGAGCGTAGGTGGGAAAATGGTTGTAGATGAGCTTGCATGTTACACGCTAAGTCAGATTAAATCGGAGCACGCAAAATCAGATTAGGTCGAAGCAGTACATACAATCTTATTTTCTATTAGGATTTTGTGTAGTAAGAGAAAAAACTGTTCTCCACACATACCCTGTATGGGTACCATCTAAGGTGAGACAGGTTGCAGCAAGAACTCTGCCTACTGCCTAGTCAAGCCAACAGGCATACAGTGAAAAATAGTTTATCTGACTCTTGTATAAAGTTATCCAAAATTATGCCATATGATGTGAAATATTGGAAAGACAGACGTTATTAGAGTAAAGGCTGGCTGTACAGTAATTTTAATTTTATTCCTCTCTATGGCCAAATAAAGTTTCTCTCTTAAAATTTTTCTTTGCTGGAACACCCTAATTCTGAAGAAAGTGACAAGGTTTTACACAAAGTTTCCACCAGTTCTGAAGGTAATTTTATAGTAAGTCTGAATATTGCAGCCAGCACGAAAAGCTACACCGTAAAGGAAACAAAATTAGCTGCAGACATCAATAATCTTCCTTGTTTATCAGCTACTATACACATATTTTAATTCAGGTTGAAGAAAACCATGAGATTTGGCCAGTGTGAGTGAATAAATTGTTGTATGAGCTTGTGCAATGTCGTAATCATGCAGCGTTCATGCTGTGTTATTGCTGAGCAAAGACTATGCTTAAGCTTCTTCAGTGAAGCTTCTTCACCACAGAAAGTACATAGCCTAAGTGCAAAATTCCGATTTTTAAAAAATTATTAACAAACAAATTAATAATGAATCTATTAAGATAATCTTGGCTCAATACAAAGTACGCTCTTAATGTTGGCTTGAAGAAACTAAGCATCAAATAGTATTTTTAATTTCCAAAATCCTTACCATTCTTAGGATTGTATTTTTTTTAATGATAAAACGAAAACTTAAGCAAATTAAAAAGAGGGAACCGTAAACAGGGCTTTGTTAATATTGAAGAAGTTAAACGTTTTTTACTTTATTCTACTCAGTCTTACTTTACATAGTAGTTGAGACAGCATTTCATTCAGTAATTTTATTTTAGGTTGTAAGCTACCACTTCCTCTCTTGGAAGAGTGGAATAGGTAAAGACAGTGAAAAAGGTACCAATTTCTACTTTTGTTCCTAACAGTGTTACAAGTAAGCAATGCCTCCATTATTTTTACGTGGTAACCCTTTTTCGCTTGGATTGTAGTAAAATTATGGTACGTTACTCTCCTTACTGTTTTTTACGTTTTAAGTGCTCCCAGCACAAAGGCTGTAGCACCTAACATCAAAAGTAAAATTATGTTAAATGTGTGCAGAAACCAACTCGTAGCTCGACAGTCATTGAAAATGAAACATGCGCATACTGCCACTAGAAACCGTGCCTCATTTAATGGCCATCAATAGTTACGGCACCAGGTGTTTCCAATGTAGTGTAAAACTAAGCTAGAGTTTTTCAAAATATTTTAAACTCAGTTGCAGAGATAAAGGGTTTTATTTAGAAGAAGTTAGAAGAAGTAAATGAACTTTTTTCTCCCTTGGAGCAAACGCAAGAACTTGAAAGAATTTGAATGGAGAAATTTAAAATTACACTTCTTCATTTAACTCTTTAAATTATTGCTTCGATCCCGTTCATTAACCTAGTCCTATTTCAAGTACGCTATTAAGTAGAGTTATAGTTTCCAAGTATATTTCTTTGTTTTTTAACTAGACTCGTACCTTTTTTAAACAGACTTTTTAACACGTAGGGTAGATGGTTTACAAGGTAGCTTGAACTCTTTTTTACACATGTAAGGTTGAAGACCCAGAAGGTTTACTTTCGTGTTAACAAATCTGCTCTACGCTGGAACATTTTCTTTCCAATGTAAGCACTGGAATCAGCTACTCTAATACAAGACTATGATCTCTGTTCTTCAATTTGAAATAAAGTCTTTCCATCTATCATTGCTCCCTACTAGTAAAAGTTATGGTAGACTGGCTTGTTTCTGGTGTTAAACGTTTATAGTTTCCTCTCAAAATTTCTTCAGGTTCGAATTCAGATAACTTATGTCATTTACGTCATGTACTCTACTTAGCTTTAAATCTCCAAATATGGTAGACTTATTATTCTTTTTAAATTATTGGTAAACCTGAATGTGAACAGCAAAAAAAAATTCCACTACATACCAGCTACAATTACTATGGTACTGAACAGTACACACAAGAAATCATGTGCAAACAACAACAAGCACTTGAAGAAAGCTCTACAAAATGCAAGTGTTGTAAGCAAACACTACAGTCCATGCAATCTCTAAAGGCACTGGCAGCATAGCATTGTCGAGTTAAAGCTGGCGATTTACACACACTGGATTCCCAAAAGAATTATTATCTTTTGCATTGAAATGATGCAGTAACTTGTCAGAAGCACCACACTGCACGATGACGACAAAAACTATTACGGCTCAGCGTACTTGTGTGCCCAAATTAGAGACAAAATATGAATGCGAACCAATTTCCATTATCCTCTGCCAGACTTAGTGACCCCATATTCAGGGCCTCACGCAGCTGGTGACATTGGACATTTAATAAAATTCTATTAGGCTGGACGCAACAAAATTTGAGACGGGCAAACTTATTAGAAAATGCCACAATTTTGTGTTTGCAATTTAACGTACCGGTTTCTTTATAATGATACTGGCAATGGAGAAATAGCAAACGGAAAAGAGCCGTTTCCCTTTTATAACTACAAGCACATGTACTGGGGTACGTTATAATCTACACAACAAGTAAATAATATCTGGAGTTCTTTATCAAATGTCAAGAAATTTTCTTTTATAACGGTACTGGAAGTTTGTTACTGCATTTGAAGCTATCAGATAGGAGGGGCAGGAGGCAGCAGCCATTCACTAAGTTACCATCATGGAAGGTAACTGGGGCTGTTGTAATTCTGCCCGTTAAGTAAGATAAATACAGAAATGAAGACTAATTATCGGTAAACATTGACCTCTACTTTTATTTAGTAAAGCCAGCAGAGAATGTTATTGTTTGACTGAAAGTATTGCTAAAATAATAGTTTAGAGGCAAATGGAAATTGTTGTTTTTCATTAATTGATTAGAAAACTTTTTGGCATACAGTAAGTTAAGCACCAGAAAACGAGGAAAAGAGGGAGGATATCTTGGATCACTCTGTAAGAGAAAAAGTACGTTGCAGGAAATGAGCTATCCAGATTGAAATCTTATAGGTACGTGATCATCAAAGGAAAACCGTACAGTTCTACTGTGGTGCCATCTGATGTGCTGTACACGTTAAATTTTGCAGTGAGCAAAAGCAAAACATTTACAATTATTTTCGAAGACACAAACGCAAGCCAAGCCTACGTAAATTAATCTAAGAAACTCAGGTATCGCCACGGTTGAATTATAGGATTTTCCAATGGTGAACTTGGCAACTTTACCATTCAAATACGTACACAAACCACAACACAGCTTTATTACGCTACAAGCAGAAATAAAGGGTTCAGCTTTTACAGTAGGAGGCATTGCTTATAAAAAATATATGCTAAGTAGTTTAATTTGTGCTTTAATACTGTTACTGTTTAACATGACATTTGGTTTGCTGTAGGTTAATTGTACATTTCCTTGAACTTGACATTCTTGAAAAACTTGGCTAAAAAAACTACAGCTAAAGTAAGTGCAAAATGCATAGATTTCTGACAGTGTTGTGGTGTTACTTACCTTGAATGGCCAGAACATAGTCATCAGTGAAAGAGCCAGTATACGCATCAACTTGGCATCTGTATACACCACCATTCTCTGGCTGCACGTTGGTGATGCGAAGTAAATTACCCGCAGTCTGAGCATTATATGGAAGTGGGCCTCCTACACGCGACCAGGATACAAAAGCAGCAGGGTCTCCAGTGACCTCGCACCTGACATCCAGACTATCTCCCATTCGAACAACATCAAGGGAGGGCTCAATATGTACAGTCATGGGCGAAAGACCTGAAAGCAAACACCCAAATTCCAATCAAATTTTATAAACGGCTTGTAACAACGGTGCCATAATTTCTGTAGCATTATTACAAGAAACAGAGGAATGCATGAAAATTACATAGGCTACAATGATAATTTTGCCAGTAAACACAAGCAGATTACACAATGCAGATAATACATATATGCAGATATTACGGATACATGTATTGCACGCTGCATAGTTATGTGCGATTGATATTTTAGTTCACAAGTCTGACGAAAATAGACAATAGGTACAGATAATAAAACCAGTAGACAGAAATAATATATTCTAGGTCGAGCACATGTAATTCTTCATTGTGTCAAGAGAAGAAGAGTGGAATAAGCAGACGTAGAAATATAGCAGACTCAAGTTACGTTTGATCATAACCAGTATGGCATTGTGTATACCAGAAGGCATCAGTTAACACCCAAATTTCTTGTGCATAACTAATCATGACAAAATACTTAATGATCAGTGGAAAACAGAATTTGGCAAGAATGTGACCTGAAAGACCAACATAAAATATAATTGTTACGATAACAACTACAGTGTGTATTGTCGTTAAGGTCTAGCCTCATCAGAGTACACTAAATTATATTTCAATTACGGTAGAAAACACAATTAAAACGACACTTTATAAGAGTTATACTTGGAAAACGTACATTTGTAGATGTAAAAGGTAGACGTGTAAAACACAGACTTTCAGCTTAGGAATGGGGAAAGCTTGACACTCGGTATGTTAAATCAAGCATATGATGGATAACGAATCTATAGTGTCCGCGTTCTATCTTGAGTTTACTGCAGAACGAACACAGATAATCGATTGTACGTTTTTGGTAGCTTAGTGCCTTGTTGATATCCAAGATGGTTACAAAAACAGTGGCGGCCATCGATTAAAGCCTCCCCTCCAGGAAGACGTAGCCGCTCAACAAATACTGCAGGACTCAAGATAAGCTGCGCACACAATAGCTTACAAGAAATTAAAAAATAAGGGTTGATTTTCATGTGTAATTTCTATGGGAAAAAAATGTGGGTTTTACTACTGGCAAAATAGATACAAAGGATGTGATATATCCCAAATATAAATATAAAAATATAAATATAAATTTCCGCTGACTAAGACTTCTGAAATACCAGTGCTTTAAAATTGCATTTAAAAATACTGTATAGTATGGTACGCAATTTTCAATTTTTCATTTAACATTCAAACTGTTACTCATTGACAGAACTGGGTATTTGATATTGCAACTTCAAACTGCTAAAAGCTTGGCGGGAATCATTAACAAGCTATATTTTGGGAAGATTCCATTGGCAATTTTTGTTTTGTGGCCGTCCTCAACTGATTCAAAGTGTAGTCAGAAACTTTGATGTTTCTCAAGTTATGACCCCTGTAGAACGTCCTTACCCAAAGGGGAAAAAAAATAAAAATTGTAAAAAAAAAATTGTTTTAGAATGTGACCAGATTAGCTTACACAATGGTAGAAGCCTCTTGTCAAAAGCTAAGAGGTATGCAAATGGAGAAAGAGTGCCAAGGCGACTAATGTCACTTGAATAAATTGGTAGTTTTGAAATCAAATAAAGGCACTTTTGTATATTTTGCAGTATTAAAGGATCTTACAGGTGTAAACAGTGCACCAACAGGTCTGTACTTCAGCCCATGTGCGATAAAACAACATTTGCAACAAAACTTAAAAGACCCTTCACACGTTGAAGATCCAATAACGGACACTAAAAAAAAACTGTTGACTTCCACTGCCAGCTTACATTTCTTACTATCTGCAAAATATTTATGACTAGAAATGGGATGCTGGGAAGAAAGTTTATACCATAGAAAGGTTGGTACCTCACTTGTTGGTTCTTTAAGTAATGAGTATTGCACTTTCTTTCTACTACAGTTTCATTTGACCCACCTCCTTGTGACAAAGTCAGCATATATTACTGAAGTAAGTATTTTGCAGATATTATCAGCAAGAAACAAGATTTTAACATTGTTTAAAATAAGGTTTTGCTATCCTAAAATGCTTACCTACAGTACAACCCACCCGCCACCCCTCTTTTGCTGAACCCGATGGTTTAAAAGTGATATGAGTAATAATGGCGGCACTATCTGTATTGTAGTAATACAGAGTGCTGCCCCTGGTGGAACTGGATGGTACTAGATTATTATGAAATAATTTAGTTATTTACTTTGAGCAGTGAAAAACATAAAACAGGCACTTTTAGCATATATTACTGAAGGTAAATATTTTAGGATAGTAAAAACTTATTTTAAACAGTGTTAAAATGTCATTTCCGTTCAATCTACAAGCAGGTGAAAGCACTATACCCACCATTACCTTCATCCTAACAGTTAATAACAATGTTCTAGAAGAAATAAGGGTTGGTACTGGATTTTATGGAACACATTGGACGATTTGCATACATTTGCTCTTGTAGCACGTTGGCAGAGAAATTTGGGTGTGTAACTGAGAACAATCTTGAAAACAGAGTAGTAAATAGGAGTAGCAAACTAGTTTGTGCCGTAAATGTAACTGGTTTTACACAGCAGGAACAAAGAATAGAAGCACAGGGGTAAATGTGGCAGTGTATTTCACCAACCCCTGATGTGTTGACGTCGTCTTACATGCCCTTTGCTTCTGTCATGCCAAGAGGTGTGGTTGGAGCAGCAGCGTGGATAAACCCTGGAACGCGCAGAACGTCTCTGCCTGACGTGACCATGTGACGCAGGCCCTGAGGCAAGTAGGAAATTAGTCAGCCTCACATCTTATTATTTACTTAATGCCAAAACTGATGAGGCTCTATGACTAATTCATAATTATGATGATGCTAATGAATTAAAGTAAATGTTTTATCTCATTAAACTAGAAAATAATTGTAAAATAAAGCCTTATATTTTTAATTTTTGCCATTTCGTACACTGAGATGCTGCGTCTGGAAATATTGAAAACTGACATTTGCATTTAGTTTTATTTACAATATGAGATAGTTGAAGTAGTAGAAAAAAACATAATCTATATGTAGCAATAAAGAACCAGCTTGCAATTTTCTATTTTGTTACAAATAAGGGAAAAAGTCATTCTTCTTTTGGCGATCATAACTATTTAGTTGGTAGTCAACAACATGAGTTTGATGAAACATAAAAACTGTTTAATGTTAGCTAATTTGCAGACTAATTCATGTGAATGATATCATGATAATAGGTAGTTTTTTTTTTGCGAGATTTTTTCTAATTACGAAAAAATGTTGAAAAATGATGTGTCTATAAATTCAAGGGATGACTTAAAACAGAAATCCATTTTTATGTGTCGTTGGAGCTATTCACATTTTACAGAAACGTTTAAAAAATCTAAAGAAAGGCAGTAATTTACAAATAAGTGTTTCTTTGAAGGAGTAGAACAAAGAGATGAATAAAAAAAGACGAAATTACCAAAATATACGTACAGGATTAACTAACTATTCCTTTGCATCATAAAACGACTTTTAAACTTTTTTTCAACTCCCATATGGGCTACGCGTTGGTCGATCATGGGATTTAATCTGACATTCTCTTGGCTCGTCGCAACCACTCTAATCACTGGGCAGTACTTGCTCACATTGTTTGGGGAATCCGGGGTCCCTAGATTCCCCTCACAACCTTTGCAGTGAGTACTAGGACTTGGTCATTATTCATTGTTCTTGGTGGTGTGGTGCCAAAGTCGTCTGACAACGTGAAAGGCTATGGCCAACTATTCGTAAAAGCAAAATGTGTCAATATCCCGCTTCAGTTCTTGTTAAAGGCTATGGCCAACTATTCCTTAAATCAAAATGAGTCAATATCCTGCATCAGTTCTTGTTTACTGACGATCCTTCAAAGCTATCTGTTGAAGAATGTAAAGTAAAATCTTAGCATACTGATTCTTTTAAGATCTTGGCAAGCATTGGTGGTGACCTCTCACCGTACGCACGCCGATACAGTTTTCAAATCCCAAACGGGGACTAAATTTAATTAATTCCAGAAACAGTCCAGGCAATGTATCTCCTAGTCGGTGCTCACAAGTTCTTTATGTTTACAAGTAGCAGTGCCGCAACTAGCTTTTTCCAAGGAGGGGTGCAAGGGGAAAATATTGGGCCCCCTCCTTAACAAGTACTTAATTTTGGGGACAAACTTGAAGAGCTCTTAGACTTAATTTTGAAGAGCTCCCAACCCAGTCCAAACAATAGTGAATATTGTCCATTTTGGGCCCTCTACTGGTAAATGTTGTGTCAACTGCAATCTGGGCACCACCCCGAATTGTGGCACTGACAAGTAGGCGGGTGTCTTCACTAATCCTGCCATTAGGAGCACTTACTGAATAGGTTAAAGCCGAATCTGACTTAAAACAAAAATATTGATGCTAAACTTCTGATGTATGCGGGACAAGGACCCAAAGTATTCCGAACCAAAAGCGGCCCTGCGTGATGAGCATTGAATGGCATTTCTTATCAGCTGCCTTTGTTTCACTTAACAGCAATTTGCGTATATTAATATTCCATTTTAACTGCTTTTCAGAATTTTGTAACCCTATGAAGTCGGTGAAAAAATTCTTGGATGTATGAGGCATCTAGCTAGGAAATGATTATTAATGTTCATATTGGTGTCAACCTGAAACAAAGGTAAAATCCAAAGGAACAGTGATGGGAGGGAGAAGGGTTTCGTATTGTGAAATGGCACCAGAAACATATGCTGACTGGAACCATAAAGTCCCAAAACTCCACAAAAAAAAAGAAAAAAAAGTGGGGTCGAAAGACTAGATAAATTAAAGTTTGCAGTGATTCAACAGGAGAATAGAAGTTCCTTTGTGAACATGAGACATGTTAGTTGTAGTGATGGATTGGTCATTTAAGCTGATGATAATGTTTCTTTAAGAATTTAGTTTTAATTGAAGAGTTGGAATGTAAGGATGATGCTCTTGGGAAGGATTGTACAAAGGAAATTCTTCACATCAACGTCGGAAACAACTTGGAAAACAATGGTTAAAAACACCATACATTTGTAAAACCACAAACAAAATTTCAACTTTGTCGCACCGTACTTAAAATTATTATTTATAACAACAGTCACTAATCTGGTCTATGCTTGATGAAATGAAATTTTAATGGTCCATCTGTAGTTTTTAAAAATTTGTTTTGTTTATTGCTGCTGTAGTACAATTTACGATTTCCTCTGTTTTATTTTTATTTTTTTGCAAACTTGTGGCATTTTACTAACTGAATTAAAAGTAAAACGCAAAATAGAAATCACCCTGCAAGTCCATAAAATTGGCGATAAATTAAAAAATCCAGTTTTTTTTAACAATAGTTTTTATTTTGAATTACCGTAAATTGCCTATTAAATATCTCTTCTGTCAAAGGAAGGTGTTTAGGCCTCAGTCCATCGTGAAAAATCTGGCATTTATGTGATCATTCAAGTATGTGATCTCGGTTCAGTCTATAGCATTAACGCAAAGCCATTATTCTTACTTGGTCATGAATGTAAGTTTACTAGTTTATTTAGTTTGCTTTACGTATGAAGCTTTTAGTAAATTTCTAACAGAAAAATTACGATCTAAAAGGCTTCTAGGTCAGAAATCGTGAAATAACCTATTTACAGCCCACCCCCACCCCATGGTGGGTGGCTTTAAATAGGTAATTTCGCTATTTCCGACCTAAAAGTATTTTAGGGGGGGAGGTGGGGGGTAGGCGATTTATGGTAATACAAAACACAACGATTACTAGGCAATTTATGGCAATACACAACCTAGAAAAAAGTGTGTTAAAAAAGTGGACCATGTAATGAACAATAAAAAATTAATATTACTTATCTATGATTATCGACTAATTCATTTCACTTGTATAATTTTTCTTTCATTTTAAAATATATTTCCTGTGCTGTGCAAAACTAAGTGAGCTGTTATTGGAAGCTTCTAATAGAATTTTATAGAATAGATTTAAAAGTGCTTGATTTACAACATTAAAATATATTAAGCTTACATGGTTGGTTAAAAAAAAAGATACAGAAAACTATACACATGTAGAATAGGTCAAGCCAAATTTAGCATAGCCCCAGTTTGTTCTCATGGCCGAATAAGTACAAAAAAATTTTAATTAAAAAAAATCACATACCTTTAACATTCAGAACAAGGTAATCACGTGATGATCCAGCATCATTCGTAGCAGTACAGAAATATCTTCCTGCATCTTCCATTCGAACACTGCTGATCCTGCACAGTGAAAAAAAATAATAGTTTTAATATTTTTAATTGCACTACTGTAGTCGTCTTGCTGTGTTAATGCAGTGTATTTCTTCTAGCACCCTACGGCTTGCATAAAATTGTAATGGTCACTATACACACTATGACCATGAACTTTACTTCATCTCATTTATAATTATATACCAATTCCATCCAAATGAATTAATTCAAACTAACATCTAGTAATTTTTTTTTTAATTTCTAGTCAAGAGCAGCCATTTCAGTAAGAAAGCACTCTGTCCAAGAACCCATACAAATGGATGTTTCCAATAGTAAAAGAATCTTTTACGTTGAGACATTTGTTTATTTTATGTATATTTATTAAATCAGATCATGTACCATTACACCCAGTGACTGTGTATTCTACAGAGAGAACTTAACGAGCGAGGCTTGACATTTACCGTAATAGATTAACTGCTATTCTGTGCATGTTGCTCGAGTTGTTGTATTGTTCAAGAACTCGAGACACGAGAGATGCCAGCGAAATAAAATCATAATCTTACCATAAATAATACGTTATTTCATTGACACGAGAGGTCTACGCAACAAACGTTTGCAAATTTATTGTTGTAGTCGGGTGCGTGTGAGCTAGGTCAAGTTTGGCTCTCGACATGATGTTGCAGGGTTGCCCACGTGGGAGCGGCTTACTAAATTCCTCCCCCAGCCAATATGCAAGCCAATCGTAAAATCGAGAAAAATGAACAACACGTAAGCTTATCTTAAGCAACCCAACAAACGCACACTAATAAATATAATTATAATTTTGTGCTGCTCAACAGTGTATTCTGTCACATTTACATATCCGTTAATTTTTTTCGCCAAAATCCCCTTCAACTTAAGAAAAATTTGTACATTTCATAGCATGAATAGTTGGGGCCCAGATAAATAATCATGCTATGAAATATACAACTTTCTGAAAGTTGTGGTGGGGTTTTAAAAGAATTGGGGTGGGGGTTTCCTCATATTCCTGGGGGGGGGGGATGGGCACCCCTGTGTATTATGTCATGATGATGATATTGTATCGTTTGGCATCTACCATGTTTGAATTACTGAACACGAAGGTTGTTGTAACGGTTAGAGCCATTGCACTTATTTAGCAAAGAAGAGTATGGTGTGCAATAATGTCAAACTGCAATTACAGAAACCTCATAAATAGTTAAAATGTCATTTTAACCTGCTTATGAAAATTGTTTCACTGATGGTTTTATTTTTTATTTTTTTCATGTTGCTTGGTGTTGTCTGTTAGCTTGCGTGGTGGATATCAAAACTAAGTTTAGCAGGATACAGTAGTAATTTCAATTAAATGAAGAGTGATAAAACTACTAATTTAAACTCTGAATGAGGTTTTATGACACGTTCTCATTGACCCAGGAACAGTGTGCCAAATCTGGGAATTTAAAATGATGAGGGGGCAGGGGAGCAAATTTAAGACTGAGTACTAATGTTCTTAGTGCACAAAGTCTTAAATTGACTAGTGAGTAACTCTGGAGATCTGCATTGTTATTGAATTTTAACAGTAGGTGCATATCTGAGAGCTTAACGTTCTGTTTCTGATTGTTTCTGCCATACAATCCCTTTGGCAGTCCAATTTCTCAGTCCCTTGTAACCCCTCTGGTGCCTGCTAACTGAAGAGGGGTTGAAATGTAAAAGTTTTCTACTGTTAGGGCGGCACCACTGTTACGTGAGGCATTCGCGACTCGCTACAAGGCAGCCGGAGGGTGAAAGGGAACAAGTAGCACGCATATGCCAAGCAGTGAGATGAATAAACCAACTTTCAGCCAACAATTGGTTTACAGTAAGTTTATAACAATGACACCAGCTGGAGAGAGGAGACCATCATTGTAGCCTCTATGATATTGTTGGTCACATCACTTTTGTTTTAGTGAAGTAATTGTGAGTTCATGTGGCAAGCTCACCGTTCCATCTTGAGCTGTAATCCACACTTTAAACAAACTGTAATGACTGGTTTGTTATGGTATGTGTAGTATAGGAAGAAGAGCAGTACGGGTAAGTGTGCCAATAAAATATTCGTATTGTATTGTATGATAACCAAATATCCTGCAGGAAAATGACATACAAAAGGTAGGAAAACTTATATCTTGCTGTTTGCACTGCGCACACAATCCACTGTACACACAATCCATTGTACACACAATTACCCGTCCATAACACAGCGTATGAAAAGAGGCGACATAACCACAAAAACCTTATAAAAGTCAACATTTTTTTAACCCAAGTATCAATCAATTTGACTATTTTCTAAATTTGAAACAGCATGTCCATTCAATTT